>BPLR01014255.1:0-95157 GCA_021605095.1 Caerostris extrusa | reverse complement strand
TTGGTAATCACTCTAATTGCGCGGGCCGCATACAAAAATTATATTTCCCCATATTAGATTTAGACCAACTGTAAACGTTTTTGGGGTGAAACATTGAAACATAATGGATTACTATTATTTTTTTACTATTATTCTTACATGTAAACATGCTGTTCTAAGGCAGCTGGCAATACAAGCAGTTAATCTTTATGCCATGAGCGAGGGCTGCACCGCTGTCAGTCATTTAACACTACCCGAAGCGCATGTGTAACTTGAAGATATGCTGACACGAGTAACGCTTCCCCGCAACGCTTTACGATCCTGTTAGGACCGGGACTTACGGTTTAAAGGGGATTCCGAATCACTACAAATATTCATGGCACCGATATTGCACCTGATTCGAACCCGATACCTGTGCCACTCGGCCATCAGGCCCCTTGTAAATATAGATAATATAGTAATAATGTAAAAAAATATATAACACCAAAAATGAAATATAAATAATATATATAAGTAGAAATGAAATAAAAATATGAAATCATTAAAAAATATTTATTTTACTAATGCGATATTTTCTCCGTAAGAATATTATTTTAAAATCAAAGTAAATTTTTTTCATCGTTTCAACAGTTCATTTTTCAATATATGGATGCACACATAATGTATTTTTAATGCATTACTTTTCACTACTTTGGCGATTATAAATTAAATATATTTTGTAAAAGTGTGATCAATCTCACGGGCGGGAAGGCCACGGGTTGGCCAACCCTGGTCTAGATGTTGCTGTCTTCAAGTAAGATTAGAATATATATATATATATATATACCCCAAAAGTAATTATTATGATGGCGGGATTGGTATGGACATCCAGACGTTCACAGTAACAAGATAATAATAAATAAAACGTATAAAGTAAACAAATCAGAGTTTTCAAAGCTCAGCACCAACTAAATGGATGCAGAATTGAATAAATCACAAATAAAAAACAGAATAACTTAATTTTATACATGTAGGGTTTGTTTGGCTGTCAATCCAATAAACAGACAAAGTCACGTGACTTCTATGTTTTGTCTGGGGTCGGGTTCTCGGCGAGGACGCTTTGTACTTTGAACTTGGAGAAGGAAGAGAAAAGCTAGGATGGCGGTAGGTAGTTGATGACACGTAAAATTTCATTTTAAACTAGATATTTGGTAGCGATGTTAAATTTTATGTTAACCTTTTGTAAACATGTAATTAATGATAGTGTGCATTGAATGTAATGCACAAAGTAACTGCCTGTTGTTTTTAAATTCCCTTAGACACAACACTCAACCATATGCATATTGTCATAAGGATATAAAGAAATGCATTCAAAACTATCTTTGCCTATCACGCGCTAGAGCGTGGTGGGGAAAGATATCTCAGAGGCCCTTCACACGTTTGAGCGGGAAAAAAATGCAAATTAAACATTTAATCTCCGCCGCTTTAAGAGGCAATCTGCAGTGTATTAATTAAAGTCCGACTTTCAAAATGATGTAAAAAATGGACCACGCGTCAAAATGAGTTCAAAGATGAACTGAAGATACTCGAAGAAGGGGAAACGGTACGGCATTCAAACACGTTCATTTTCACATCCAATATGGTAAGACCTTGCCGTGATGGTAGGCTTTCCTCTAACAGTGTCACAACTGTTGAATGACTTTTTCTGTTAAAAAACTGAAACATTTCAGCGCATTGAACACTACAGTTGGTTTAATGTGCCAAATACGTTGTCATTTCGATTCAAAATATCAATGGCAGTCAATTCACTTTCTTTTATGCCGCTTAAAGCACCATCTATTAATACACTTTCGAACTTTTTTGACGCCGTATCCTTACCACCTTCTTAAATTACATTCAGTTGAAATTTGAACTCTTTGTGAGGAGTGAAGTTACAGAGTTTTGAAAGTGGGTGATTATAATCACCCTGCATATATGAGTTAAAGGTAAGCCATTGATATTTTTCACAAATTCTTTTAAATAAATTAGTAACGATCACAGTACGGCAAGTTACGGTAAAGAATAAAAAAATCAGACTCAAGTATAAAAAGTAGTATAAAAATCAGACTCAAAATTAAAATTTTAACATTTGATGACACATTTTAACAATTTCAAAAGTTACCGATGTCGATTCCTAATATAACGATGTATACCAGAGATATGACCAAACATGTCCGCGGAGGTTTCCGGCTCGAATTCTTTCTTTATTCGAAAGCGTAAAATTGTCAAACGCCCGAAATTTATAGAAGGAATCTCGAGTTCCCGGTTTTCATTTTTTCATCTTTTCGACAGGATCAAGTGGTATGGAGATTCTTTTCCCAGATAAAGGGATGTTAAAACCTTTTTTCTCCTCACCATCCATGCATTAGGAGGGTACACATACACACACACTGTCAAACATTTCTGCAGAAGTGTTAAACTTTCATTTCGCCTCGGCGAAGATTACATTTTATCGCCAAGTATGTGATGATCAACCCGCAGGAAAGCAAGGTGGTTAAAAAGTAAAAGACATAATTCACAAACGCCAGCCGCATAAGATATTAGATGCCCAAATCCCCAAAGAGGACGTGTTATTTGAATAGGGTCGACCTTGCTCTGTTCTTTCTCAACAAACATCTTTTTTTTTTTTTGGTTGCTTTGGTCCTGGAGAGCTTTTTGGAAGTCGTAAAGATAAGGTCGATGCAAAAATGAGGACGAATTCGTATTAAAAATTCGTGTAATAATTTTGGGCGAGATACTTTAATAATTCTGTAAGAATCGAAGAACTTAATCTGAAATCATAAAGAAACTTCTCGAAAAGAAAATTTATCGTTTTAGGTATGATTTATGTTCTTAAAAATGTTCCTTTAAAGAGGAGCGAAGAAATAAATATAAAAATTAAATAAATTTAAATATATGATATCAGTCTTGCGAATTTTCATGTATCATGTGAACACTTTTTATCTCTTTTTCTCATGTAATTCGAATCATGACGGCGTGCGAGAGTTATTCTGTTCAATAAATAACACTTATTATTATAATGTTTTGATCTCTTTTAACATGACGGGTTTTTAATGTTTAACAGATGCCATTATTTCTCAAATGTTGCATTAAATGCCAGCTATTTGTAGTATAAAAAGTGCCCGTTGCTCAATATTGCATTACTTTTGAAATCAAGACTTGAACAAAGCATTTTTTTATCATGTTACTTACTTATAATTTTAATAAATCACAACAGAAATATGCAGTTAGTTCATCCATTCAATATATTGAATATCAATTGGTCCATATTCAAAAAAAGTTCCACTGATTTTCAATCCAATTTGGTATGAACCTTCCCGTGGTGGATGTGCTTTCAATTAACAGTGTCAGAACAGATGAATGACATGGAAGTCATTTTTCTGTCAAAAAACCGAAACGTTCAAGCACATTGAACACTACAGTTAGTTTAATGTGCAACTCATCCGAAATATGTTGTCATTTCAATTCAAAATATCACTGGCAGCAAAATTCATTTTCTTTTATGCAGCTTACAGCGCCATGTATTAATAAACTTTGAAATTTTTTTTGATGCCGTACCGTTTCCCCTTCTTCAATATCTTCTGTTCAAATTTGAACTCATTGTGACGGGTGGTTCTTTTTATTACAGAAGTTTGAAAGTGGGACTTTAATTATAATCATCCTGTACTTATGAAAATTATGGAAAAAAAAAATACTAAAGAGCTTTTACAAAACAATCAAAAATGCAATTGATAGGCCACGTAATTAACCAGAGAAATTACAGCATACGTTGTGACGTGTGCAATAGTGTGTTATTTTAAAGCATTGTGTTATCATAAATGATAGGCAATAATATTTATATTATAAAAAATAATAATATTATAAAGATTGTAAAATAAATATAAAAATCCCCAAATAGTTTTATAATTGTTAGTAATTATAATCACCGTGTACCATTTAAATCGCTTGTTTTAAGCTACTTTGAATGAATTTTGTACTGTTGTTTTTGTACACATGCTCATTTCGTACTGTTATAGAATATACATATTTTTATAGAATACTTAACAAACAATTAGAAAAGTTAGATTACAAAATTTTATTTAAAGCGAATGCAAATACAATACTTAAAATTGTAAAAGGATACTTTTTTACGCAAAAACCTGATTATATATATATATATATATATATGCGTTAAATGTAAGTCATTGAATTTTTTTCTCAAATTCTTTTAAAATACTTACTATAGATAAAAGTACTTAAAATTATAGTACAGAATCTGGAGTCAGGAGTGGATATTGAAATTTGACTCGGAGGTTAACATTTTAAGATTTGGTTACACATTTTAACAATTTCAAAAGTTACCGAAGTCGTTTCCTAATATAACGATAGATACTAGAGGAATGACCAAATATGTCCGATGTCGGTTGAAGTTTCGCGCTCGAATACTTTCTTTATTCAAACGCGTAAAATTGTCAGAGCTCCGAAATTTATAGAAGGGATCTCGGGTTCCCGGTTTCATTTTTTTTTTTTCATCTTTTGGACAGGATCAAGTGGTATGGAGATTCTTTTTCCGAGATAAAGGGATGTTAAAACCTTTTTTCTCCTCACCATCCATGCATTAGGAGGGTACACATACACACACACTGTCAAATATTTCTGCAGAAATGTTAAACTTTCATTTCGCCTCGGCGAAGATTACATTTTATCGCCAAGTATGTGATGATCAACCCGCAGAAAAGCAAGGCGGTTCAAGTAAAGACATAATTCACAAACGCCTGCCGCATAAGATATTAGATGCCGAAATCCCCAAAGAGGACGTGTTATTTGAATAGGGTCGGCCTTGCTCCGTTCTTTCTCAACAAACAACTTTTTTTTACTTCAGAGAACTTTTCGGAAGTCGTAAAGATAAGGTCGATGCAAAAATGAGGTCGGAATTCCTATTAAAATTTCGTGTATTAATCTTGGTCGAAATGCTTTAATAGTTCTGTAAGAATCGAAGACCTTAATCTGATAACATAAAGAGACTTTGAGAAAAGAAACTATATCATTTTATGTATGATTTATAGCCTTAAAATCGTGCCTTTAAAGAAAAGCTAAAAAAATAAATATAGAAATAAAATAAATTTAAATATATGAAGTTTGCAGTTTTAATTTATCATTTATGCGAATTTTAATTTATCATGTGAACACTTTTTATCTTTTTGTCTCACGTAATTCTGCATGATGACATGCCAGAGTTAAATTCTGCTCAATAAATAACACTCATTATTATAATGATTTGATTTTTTGTTATCAGTGCGGGTTTTTTAATGTGCGACAGATGCCGTTATTTCTCAAAATTTACAATAATTCAACATTGCAATAGTATATACTTTGAAATCCTGACTTGAACCAGATGATCTTTTTTTTTTAATAATACTTACTTATATTTTTTAATACATAAGAACAGAAATAGGCAGTTAGGCCAGTCATTGCATATATTGAATAGTGAATATATTGAAAATCCATTAGTCCATATTCTAAAAATGTTCCAGCGTTTTTTTTACATCCAATTTGGTATAAACCTTACCGTGGTTGCGGGGTTTCCTCAAACAGGGTCGCAACTATTAAAGGACTTCCGACAAAAAACCAAAACAATCAAGCCCCTTGAACACTACAGTTGGTGTAATGTGCAACTTATGTCGAATACATTGTCATTTCGATTCAAAATATCACTGACAGCCGAATTCACTTTCTTCATACCGCTAACAGCGCCATCTATTAGTACACTTTGGAACGGTTTTTGATGCCGTACCGTTTTCCATTTCTTCAAGTATCTTCAGCTCAAAAATTGAACTCCTTGTGAAGTGTAGTTCCTTTTTTACAGCATTTTGAAAGTGGGACTTTAATTATAATCATCCTGTATATACGAGTTAAAAGGTAAGTCATTGAATTTTTTTTTTTCACAAATTCTTTTAATTAGTAATGAATTAGTAAAGATCAAAGTACATAAAATTACGGTAAAAAATCAAGGGTAAATATAAAACTCAGACTCAATCGTTAAAATATTAACATTTGGTTACACATTTTAACAATTTCAAGAGTGATCGATGCCGATTCCTAATATAAAGTTAGGCACAAGAGAAATCACCAAACATGTCCGATGGGGGTGGAGGGGTTTCGTGCTCGAATTCTTTCTTTATTCGAACGCGTAAAACTGTCAAACGCCCGAAATTTATAGAAGGGATCTCGGGTTCCCGGTTTTCATTTTTTCATCTTTCGACGGGATCAAGTGGTATGGAGATTCTTTTCCGAGATAAAGGTTGTTAAAACCTTTTTTTCTCACCATCCATACATTAGGAGGTGCACACACACACACACACTGCGCGGTCGCCGCCAAACATTTCTGCAGAAGTATTAAAACTTTAATTTCGGCTCGGCGAAGATTACATTTTATCGGCCAGGCCCGCGATGATCAACCCGCAGAAAAGCAAAGGCGGTTGAAGTAAAGACATAATTCACAAGATATTCATAAGATTTATAAGATATCAGATGCCGAAATTCCTAAAGAGGACGTGTTATTTGAATAGGGTCGGCCTTGCTTTGTTTTTTCTCAACAACAACTTTCTTCTTCTTTACTTCGGAGAACTTTTTGGAAGTCGTAAAGATAAGGTCGATGCAAAAATGAGGTTGGAATTCATATTAAAAATTCGTGTAATAATCTTAGACGAGATGCTTTAATAGTTCTGTAAGAATTGAAGACCTTAATCAGATATCATGAAGAAACTTTATCATTTCACAAATCACAGAATAAAGTGCTGCGTGTACAATAAGGAGGGCTTTTTGTATCATTGTGTTATTACGATTTATTGTATCATTGTGATAATATATAAATATTAAGAATATAAACAATATAAATAAATATAAAAAAAACTCCAATCACTGATTATATTTATTTTGATTTATTTAAAAATTATTAGTTATAAAGTGGTGTTAATTTAAAAGATTTCTTGTGTTTTCATTTATAAAATTTCTACCATTTACAAGATTACATATTATATACCATACCATTTATAAGATTTCTTGTAAATACTGAATATCAGTGGAATCTCCGTATATATTGATGTGCACCACGAATAACCCATTGATCGATGATGCGATAAGCATTTAGAAGTCACTACACTGAATTTGCGTGTCAAGCGAAGGAAAAATTTCATTATGCAGCTATAAGTGAGATGCTTATACATATTGTTACAAACGCTCTAGAATCTTCTCGTTTCTGAATGCAGATGTTATGTTATCAGATTTCCAATTGCATGCTAACTGCAAAGCTCCTGCATATTGTAATCAGAAACCCGCAGCAAAGCAAGGCGGTTGAAGTAAGGACATAATTCACAAACGCCATCCCCATAAGATATTAGATGCCGAAATCCCCTGAGAGGACGCGATATTTGAATAGGGGTGGACCTTGCTCTCTTCTTTCTCAACAAACCACTTTTTTTTTTTTGCTTTGGTTCTGGATTTGGGAACTTTTTAGAAGTCGTAAAGATGAGGTCGATTGCAAAAATTGGGCCGGAAGTCGTATTAAAAACTCGCGTAATAATCTTAGACGAGATGCTTTAATAGTTCTGTAAGAATCGAAGACCTTAATCTGATACCATAAAGAAACTTTGTGAATACTTAAACTTTATCATTTTATGTATGATTAATAATCTTAAAAATGTTCATTTGAAGAGAAGTGAAATAAAATATAGAAATGAAATAAATTCAAATATATGATACCAGTCCTGCGATTTTTAATGTATCATGTGAAAACTTTTTATGTCATTTTCACATGTAATTCGAATGCATGACAGTACGCGAGAGTTAAATTCTCTTCAATAAATAACATTCATTATTATAATGTTTTGATTTTTTGTTGTCAGTGCGGGTTTTTTAATGTGTGACAGATGCATTATTTCTCAAATTTTACCAAAAAATGTCAAATACTACTTATGGCACAAAAAAATTCCTGCTATTCAATATTGCATTACTTTTGAAATCAAGACCTGGACGAGACGGTATTTCATTATCAATAATATTACTTACTTATACTTATTAATAAATCACAACAGAAATGTGCAGTTAGTCCAACCATTGAATATATTCAATATCCATTGGTCCATATTCCAAAAAAATTTTCCACCGATTTTCCAATACAATGTGGCATGGATCTTCCCATGGTGGATGTGCTTTCGACTAACAGTGTTACAACAGTTCAATGACTTGAAAGTCATTTTTCCGTCAAAAAACTGAACAGTCTAGAACATTGAACCCTACAGTTGGTTTAATGTACAACTCATGCCAAATACGTTGTCATTTGAATTTAAAATATCACTGGCAGAATTCAATTTCTTTATGCCGCTTACAGCGCCATCTATTATTACACTTTAGAACTGTTTTTGTTGCCGTACCGTTTCCACTTTTTTTCAAGTATCATCGATTCAAATTTAAACTCCTTGTGAAGTGTGGTTCATTTTTTAAAGCATTTTGAAAGCGGGACTTTCATTATAATCACCCTGTATGTATGAGTTAAAGGTAAATCATTTAACTTTTTTCACAAATTATTTTAAATGAATTAGTAAAGATCAAAGTACATAAAATTACGGTAAAGAAACAGGTGTAAGTATCAAAACCGCACTCAATGGTTAAAATTTTAACATTTGATTAAACATTTAAACAATTTCAAGAGTTATCGATGTCAATTCCTAATATACCGATAGATACCAGAGAAATGACCAAAGATGTCCGAATGGGGTGTGGGTGTTGTGCTCGAATTCTTTTCTTTATTCGAACGCTTAAAATTGTCACACGCCCGAAATTTATAGAAGGCATCTCGGGTTCTCGGTTTTATTTTTCATCTTTCGACGGTATCAAGTGGTATGGAGATTATTTTCCCAGATAAAGGGATGGTAAAACCTTTTTTTTTTCCTCACCATCCATGCATTAGGGGGTACACACACACACACACACACACGCACTCCGTCAAATATTTCTGCAGAAGTGTTGAACTTTCATTTCGCCTCGGCGAAGATTACATTTATCGCCAAGCTAGCGATGATCAACCCTCAGAAAAGTAAAGACATAATTCACAAACAAAAGCCGCATAAGATATTAGATGCCGAAATCCCCAGAGAGGACGCGTTATTTGAATAGGGTCGGCCTTGCTCTGCTCTTTTTCTCAACAAACAACTTTTTTTTTACTTGCTTTGGTTCTGGATTTGAGAACTTTTTGGAAGTCATAAAGATAAGGTCGATGCAAAAATGAGGTGGAATTTCGTATTAAAATTTCGTGCAATAATCTTAGCTGAGGTGCTTTAATAGTTCTGTACAAATTGAAGACCTTAATCTGATATCATAAAGAATCTTTATCATTTTATGGAGGATTTATATATTCTTAAAAATGTTCCTTTAAAGAGAAGCGAAAAATAAATATAGAAATTAAATAAATTCAAATATATGATATCAGAGTGTCGAATTTTAATGTATCATGTGAACACTATTTATCTGTTTCTCACGTAGTTTGGATGCATGACGCTATACCAGAGTTAAATTCTGTTCAATAAATAAAACTCATTGTTATAATGTTTTGGTTTTCTTCATCATTGCGGGTTTTTTATTATTTTTAATAAATTACAACAGAAATATGCAGTTAGTTTATCCATTCAATCTTTGAACAAGGCTTTTTTATTACTTACTTATATTTTTTTAATGCATCACTACAGACATATACAGTTAGTCTATCCATTGAATATACAGGATGTTTATAATTAAAGTACCACTTTCAAAATGCTGTAAAAAAAAAGAAGCACACGTCACAATGAGTTTAAATTTGAACTGAAGATACTTGAAGAAGGGGGAAATGGTATAACAACAAAAAAGTTCCACCAATTTTTCCTATCCAATTTGGTATGGACTTTGCCATGGTTGCGGGCTTTCCACTAATAGTGTCTAAACTATTGAATGACTTGAAAGTCATTTTTTCCGTCACGAAACCCAAACAATCAAGCACATTGAACACTACAGTTTGTTTAATGTGCAATTCGTGACAAATACGTTGTCATTTCGATTCAACATCTCACAGGCAGATAAATTTATTTTCTATATACCAATTACAGAGCCATCTATTAGTACATTTTGAAACATTTTTTGATGTCATACGGTTTCCCCTTTCTTCAAGAATCATCAGTTCAAATTTGAACTCCTTGTGATGAGTGGTTAATATTTTACAGCATTTTGAAAGTGGGACTTTAATTATAATGACCCTGTATATAAGAGTTAAAGGTAAGTCGTTAACTTCTTTTCAGAATTTCTTTTAAATGAATTAGTAACGATCAAAGTACATAAAATTACGGTATAATTAATATTAATGATTATGTATTATGTAAATGATTATGCATGTAAGGTATTAATGATTAAGTATAAAGATTTAAAGATTAACATTTTAACATTTGGTCAAACATTTTAACAATTTCAAGAGTTACCTATGTCGACTCCAAATACCACGATGGATAAAGAGAAATGACCAAACACGTCCGATGGGGGTGTAGGTGTTGTGCTCAAATTCTTTATTTATTCGAACGCGTAAAATTGTCAAACTGCCGAAATTTATAGAAGGGATCTCGTGTTTCCGGCTTCATCTTTTCATCTTTTCGCAGGATCAAGTGGTATGGAGATTCTTTTTCGAGATAAAGGGATGTTAAAACCCTATTTTTTCCTCACCATCCCTACGTTAGGAGGGTACACACACACACACACACACACCGTCAAACATTTGGGCAGATGTGTTAAACTCTCATTTCGCCTCGGCGAAGATTACATTTTATCACCATGTTAGTGATGATCAACCCGCAGAAAAGCAAGGCGGTTGAAGTAAAGACATAATTCACAAACGCCAGCCGCATAAGGTATTTGATACCGAAATCTACCGAGAGAGGACGCTCTATTTGAATAGGGTCGGCCTTGCTCTGTTCTTTCTCAACAAACAACTTTTTTTTACTTGCTTTCGTGTTCGGAGAACTTTTTGGAAGTCGTAAAGATAAGGTCGATGCAAAAATGAGGTCGGAATTTGTATTAAAAATTCGTGTAATAATCTTGGACGAAATGCTTTAAAAGTTCTGTAAGAATCGAAGACCTCAATCTGATCGCGTAAAGAAACTTTATCATTTTATATATGATTTATATTCTTATAAATATTCCTTTAATGAGAAGCGAAATAAATAAATATAGAAATTAAATTAATTCAAATATATGATATCAGTTCTTGCAAATTTTAATGTATCATGTGAACACTTTTTATCTATTTTTCTCTCGTATAATTTGCGTGCGAGAGTTAAATTCTGTTCCATAAATAACAGTCATTATTATAATATTTAGGTTTCCTTTACCAGTGCGGGTTTTTTAACATGCGCTATATGCCATTATTTTTCAAATGTTACAATATCTGGCAGCTATTTATAGCAAAAAAATTCATGTTGTTCAATATTGAACAAGACAAACTTTTTAATAATGTTACGTACTTATATTTTTTTAATAAATCACAACAAAAATATGCAGTTAGTTCATCCATTGAATATACAGGGTGATTATAATTTAAGTTCCACATTCAAAATGCTGTAAAAAAAGAACCTCTCGTCACAATGAGTTCAAATTTGAACTGAGAATACTTGAAGATGGGAGAAACGGTATAACATAAAAAAAAAAGGCTCCACCGATTTTTCCTATCCAATTTGGTATGAACCTTGCCATGGTTGGTGGGCTTTCCATTAATAGTGTCACAACTGTTGAATGACTTGAAAGTCATTTTGTTCGTCGGTAAACCGTGAATTGAACACTATAGTTAGTATAATGTGCAACTCATGCTAAATACTGTGTCATTTCGGTTCAAAATATAAATGGCAGCCGAATTCACTTTTTTAAGTCCCTTAGAGCATCATCTATAGAAACTGTTTTAATACTGTACTGTTTTCCACTCTTTCAGTATCTTCAATTCCAATTTAACTCATTGTGACAAGTGGTTCTTTTTTTTTTCCAGCATTTTGAATACATTTTATTTACAATTGGTTTATTCACATTAATTTACATTTGGTGATATATTTTAACAATTTCAAAAGTTATTGATGTCAATTCCTAATATAACGATACATACCGGGGCCTGAATGGTCGTGTGGCTAGCGCTCTGGCACTCGGTATCACAGATTTCGGGTTCGAGTCCCGGCGTTGCCATGGATGTTTGTAGTGATTCGGAATCCACTTTTTAAGCCGTAGGGTCCCGGTCTCATATGACTGTATAGGGCGTCAAGGAGTAAAAGTCAGGATTCTACCTACGGGTGCTCCATCCCAACAGAAGCTGCCCCTTTCCCTCCATCCATAAGTAAAATCACTCATGGGATGTCCGCCCCGCACTGCAGGACATTCACAACACAACAACGATATATACCAGGGAAATGACCTCCGGGCTGGTGGTCAAGTGGCTAGTGCTCCTGCCTTTGTTATCGGGTTTCAGATTCGAATCCTGGTGGTGGCATGGATGTTTGTGAGCGGTTCGGAATCCAATTTAAACTGTAAGTCCAGGTTTTTATCCCGTGTGTGCACAAGATGACGGTACAGCGACGAAACAAACCAGAGAAATGACCAAATATGTCCGATGGGGGTGGAGGGTTTCGTGCTCGAATTCTTTCTCTATTCGAAAGCGTAAAATTGTCAAACGCCCGAAATTTATAGAAGGGATCTCGGGTTCCCGGTTTCATTTTTTTCATCTCTTCGACAGGATCAAGTACATGGAGATTCTTTTCCGAGATAAAGGCATGTCGAAACCTTTTTTCCCCTCACCATCAATACATTAGGTGGTACACATACACACACACTGTCAAACATTTCTGCAGAAGTGTTAAACTTTAATTTCGCCTTGGCCAAAGATTACATTTTATCGCCCAGGCCCGCGATTTATCAACCCGCAGAAAAGCAAGGCGGTTAAAGTGAAGACATAATTCACAAACGCCGGCCGCATGAGATATTAGATGCCGAAATCCCCAGAGAGGGGCGCGTTATTTGAATAGTGTCGGCCTTGCTCTTTTCTTTCTCAACAAACAACTTTTTTTTTTTCTTGTTTTGAGAACTTTTTGGAAGTCGTAAAGATAAGGTCGATGTAAAAATGAGGTCGGAATTCGTATTAAAAATTCATGTAATAATCTTTGTCGAGATGCTTTAATAGTTTTTTTTTTTTAATCTTTTCGGCAGGATCAAGTGGTTTGGAGATTCTTTTCCGAGAAAAAGGGATGTTGAAACCCTATTTTTCCTCACCATCCATACATTAGGAGGGTACACACACACACACTGTCAAACATTTCTGCAGAAGTGTTAAACTTTCATTTCGCCTCGGCGAAGATTACATTTTATTTCGCCCCGGCCGGCGATGATCAACCCGCAGAAAAGCAAGGCGGCGGTTAAAGTAAAGACATAATTCACACACGCAGGCCGCATGAGATATTAGATGCCGAAATCCCAACAGAGAACACGTTTACATTCTGTCTGTTTACATTATTACTGTTACTGTCGCACATTAAAAAACCCGCACTGATAAAAACAAACATTATAATAATGAATTTTATTTATTGAGCAGAATCTAACTCTTGCATGCCGTCATATATTTAAATTTCTTTAATTTCCATGTTTATCATTTAGCTTCTCTTTAAAGATACATTTTTAAGTATATAAATCATACATAAATGACAAAGTTTCTTTTCGCAAAAATTTCCTTATGATATCAGATTAAGGTCTTCGATTCTTACAGAACTACTAAAGCATATCGACCAAGATTATTATGCGAATTCCGTTCTCATTTTTGCATCGACCTTTCTTTACGACTTCCAAAAAGTTCTCAAAGCAAGTAAAAAGTTGTTTGCTGAGAAAGAACAGAGCAAGGCCGACCCTATTCAAATAACGTGTTCTCTGAGGGGATTTCGGCATCTGATATCTTATGCGGCCAGCGTTTGTGAATTATGTCTTTATTTCAACCGCCACCTTGCTTTTCTGCTGGTTGATCATCACATACTTGGCGATAAAATGTAATCTTCGCCAAGGCGAAATAAAAGTTGAACACTTTTGCAGACATGTTTGACAGTGTGTGTGTGTGCACCCTCCTAATGTATGGATGGTGAGGAAAAAATAGGGTTTCAACATCCCTTTATCTCGAAAAGAATCGCCATACCACTTGATCCTGCGGAAAAAGATGAAAAAATTAAACCGGCTAACCCGAGATCCCTTCTATAAATTTCGAGCGTTTGACAATTTTACGCGTTCGAATAGAGAAAGAATTCGAGCACAACACCTCCTTCCTCCATGTTTGGTCATTTCCTGGTACCCTGTCGTTATATTAAGAATCGACATCGGCAACTCTTAAAATTGTTATCATTTTTAAACCAAATGTTGAAATTTTTAACTTTTCAGTCTGATTTTTATACTTACTCCTGATTCTTTATCGTAATTTTATGTACTTTGATCTTTACTAATTCATATATAAGAATATGTGAAAAACTTAGCTTAAACTTATAGATACAGGGTAATATATGAGTTAAAGATGCTTTAACATTTAAAATGCTGTAAATAATGTACCATTTGTCAGAATGAGTTCAAATTTGAACTAAAGATACTTGAAGAAGGTGGAATTATCCACCACGGCAATTTCCATACCAAATTGGGTGGAAAAATCGGTGTAACTTTTTTTGATGCCATACTTTTTCCACCTTCTTCAAGTATCTTCAGTTCTAATTTGATCTCATTGTGACAAATGGTTTATTTTTTACAGCATTTTGAAAGTAGGACTTTAAATATAATTACCATGTGTATTCAATGGATGGACTAACTGCATATTTCTGTTGTGATTTATTAAAAAAAATATAAGTAAGTATTATTATTAAATATAAGATCACTTAGTTCGAGCTATGATTTCAAAAGTAGGAAATATTGAAATATTGAGCAACAAGAATTGTTGTGCTATAAATAGCTGGCATTTATTGTAACATTTGAGAAACAATGGCATCTGTCTCACATTAAAAGCCCACACTGATCAAGGAAATCAAAACATTATAATAATGAGTGCTATTTATTGAACAGAATAACTCTCACATGTCGTCATGCTTTCGAATTACATGGGAAAAATAGATAAAAATTGTTCACATCATGCATTAAAATTCGCAAAGACTGATATCATATATTTGAATTTATTTATTTCTATAATTACTTTTTCGCTTCTCTTTAAAGAACATTTTTAGGAATATAAATCATATACATAAAATGATAAAGTTTCTTTTCATAAAGTTTCTTTATGATATCAGATTAAGGTCTTCGGTTCTTACAGAACTATTAAAGCATCTCTGCCAAGATTATTACAAAAATTTGTAATACGAATTACGACCTCATTTTTGCATCGACGTTATCTTTACGACTTCCAAAAAGTCCTCAAAGCAAGTTAGAAAAAGTTGTTTGCCGAGAAATAACAGAGCAAGGCCGACCCTATTCAAATAATGCGTCCTCTGTGGGGATTTCGGCAATGTTTGACGATGGTGTGTGCCCTCCTAATGTATGGATGGTGAGGGAAAAAAGGTTTTTACATCCCTTTATCTCGCAAAAGAATCTCCATACCACTTGATCCTGTCGAAAAGATGCAAAAATGAAACCGGGAACTTGAGATCCCCCTATAAATTTCGGGCGTTTGACAATTTTTCGCTTTCGAATAAAGAAAGAATTCGAGCGCAACACCTCCACACCCCATCGGACATGTTTGGTCGTTTTCCTTGTGTCTATCGTTATACTAGGAATCGGCTTGCATAACTCTTGAACTTGTTGTTTAACCAAGTGTTAAAGTTTTAAATTTTGTATCTGATTTTTATACTTACTCCTGATTCTTTACAGTATGTATTTTTTACACAGTATTTCTTTTTTGGTTCTAATGCAGCTTGTCAAACACGTAGACGCAAACACGGTCTTGGCCGCCTTGGACTCTGCACAGATGTTACTCACTTTGCACTACCCAGGGGCGCGTGTGACTGGAAGATATGCCACGGACGCGGAATAAATGCCCCCACAACGCTCTACGATCCTATTAGGACCGGGACCTACGGTTTAAAGTGGATTCCGAACCACTACAAACATCCATGGCGCCGTCGGGACTCGAACCCGAAACCTGTGGTACCGAGCGCCAGAGCGCTAGCCACTCGGCCATTTTGCACAGTATGTATTTTTCTATTACAGTATGTATTATTTACAGTATGTACGCATTTTTATGCATTTTGACCTTTACTAATACATTAAAAGAATTTGTGGTTTGGTTTGATTCGGTTTGTCGCTCTACGGTCATCTTGTGCACACGTTAGGCTAAACAAACTGGTCTTACAGTTTAAAGTGAATTACTACTACAATTATTCATGGCCCCAGGACACGAACATGAAACCTGTGGTACCGAGCGCCAGATCGCTAACCACTCCGCCAAAAAGCTCCTCAAAGGTTTTGTGAAAAAAAACCTTTTGTGACATAACTTTAATTACAATCACCCTGAACATATGAGTTAAATTCCGCATTCAAAATGCCATAAAAAGAACAACACGTCACAATTAGTTCAAATTTGAACTGAAGATACTTAAAGACGGGAAAACGGAAAAAAAATTCCGAAGTGTATTAATAGATGGCCCTGTAAGCGGCATAAAGAAAGTGAATTCAGCTGACAGTGATATTTTGAATCGAAATGACAACGTATTTGGCACGAGTTGCACATTCAAACAACTGTAGTGTTCAATGTGCTTGATTGTTTCGATTTTTTAGACAGAAAAAATAACTTCAGAGTCCTTTAATAGTTGTGACACTGTTAGTGGAAAGTCCATCCAGCACGACACGGTCCATACCAAACTGGATATGAAAATTTGGTGGAACTTTTTTGGTGCCATACCGTTTCTCCCTTTTCCAAGTATCTTCTGTTCAAATTTATACTCATTGTGACGAGTGGATCTTTTTTACAGCAGTTTGAAAGTGGGACTTTAATTACAAATACCCTGTATATCCAATCGATAGACTAGATCAGGGGTCTCCAAACTTTCCAACCTTTGGGCCATACTGTTTATTCCAGTGAGTACCAAGGGCCAAAACCGTTTTAATTTTTCTGCCATTATCTATAATTTCTAGACCGAGTACTCTCTCTGAACGAGCATACGCTTGCTAACTACAAACTACTGTCAGTGAAAAATCACAATTACATAAATCTCATTAGCATTTTTTTGTAAGTTAAAAGCCCTGCGGTTTCATTCACGTTAATTTCGATTTTCCGTTTCTGAGGGATTTTGGGATAAAAATCATATGTTTGATTCAGGATATATACATTCCAAACATCGATATACATACATATACGATACTCTTTACCCCAACATAACTACCGAGGGTAACCGCGGGATGTTCACCAGTTTATAATGTTAGTGTGATTCATTTCAATTATTTTTTATGCTTAAGTTAAATTTTCTGCGTATTATGATAGTCATTAAGCTTCACCTAGAAAGTCAATAAAACCGAATTATTATCATTCTGTGTTTTTTTATCCAACTTATTATAAGCAACAATAAGTTATTCGATGTCGCGGGCCGGATTGATGACACTGGCGGGCCGGATTTGGCCGTAGTTTGGAGACCCCTGGACTAGACTAACTACATGTGTCTGTTGTGATTTATTAAAAAAAATATACGTAAATAACATTATAAAAAAGTTGTCTTGTTCAAGTCGTGATTTCAAAAGTAATACAATATTGAACAACAGGTATTTATTATGATATAAATATGTGGCATTTATTGTAAAACTTTGAGAAATAATGGCATATATCGCACATTAAAAACCCGCACTGATAAAGAAAATCAAAACATTATAATAATAAGTGTTATTTATTGAGCAGAATTTAACTCTGGCATGACGTCATGCATTCGAATTACGAGAAAAAAAAGAGATCAAAAGTTCTCACATGATACATTAAAATTCACAAGAACTGATATCATATATTTGAATTTATTTAATTTATATATTTATTTCTTCACTTTTATATAAAGGAACATTTTTAAGACTATCAATCATACATAAAATGGTAAAGTTTCTTTTCGCAAAGTTTCTTTATGGAATCAGATTAAGGTCTTCGATTCTTTCAGAATTATTAAACCATCTCGCTCAAGATTATTACACGAATTTTTAATACGAATTCCGACCACATTTTTGCATCGACCTCCAAATCGCATTTTTGCATTGACCTTTACGACTTCCAAAAAGTTCTCCGAAGTAAAAAAAAAAAAAGTTGTTTGTTGAGAAAGAACAGAGCAAGGCCGACCCTATTCAAATAGGGCCTATTATATCCCCTGTGGGGATTTCGGCGTTTGATATTTTATGCGGCCGCCGTTTGTGAATTATGTCTTTAATTCAAACTGCTTGCGTTTCTGCGGGTTGATCATAACGGGCCTGGGCGATAAAATGTAATCTTCGCCGAGGCGAAATAAAAGTTTAACACTTCTGCAGAAATGTTGGACGGCCGTGGGTGTACTCTCATACATAACATACATAAAATGATAAAGTTAAAGTATTCGCAAAGTTTCTATATGATATCTGATTAAGGTCTTCAATTCTTACAGAACTATTAAAGTTCTCAAAGCAAAAGAAAAAAAAAGTTGTTTGTTGAGAAAGAACAGAGCAAGGCCCACCCTATTCAAATAACGCGCCCTCTCTGGGGATTTCGGCATCTAATATCTTATGCGGCCGGCGTTTGTGAATTATGTCTTTACTTCAACCGCCGCCTTGATTTTCTGCGGGTTGATCGCTGGCGATAAAATGTAATCTTCGCCGAGGCGAAATGAAAGTTTAACATTTCTGCAGAAATGTTTGACGGTGTGTGTGTGCGTACCCTCCTAATGTATGGATGGTGTGGAAAAATAAGGTTTTAACATCCCTTTATCTCGGAAAAGAATCTCCATACTGCTTGATCCCGTCGAAAAGATAAAAAAAATGGAACCGGGAACACGAGATGTCTTCTATAAATTTCGGGTGTTTGACAATTTTACGCGTTCGAATAAAGACAGAATTCGAGCACAGCACCTCTACCCCCATCGGACATGTTTGGTCATTTTTCTGGAATCTATCTTTATATGAGGAACCGAAGAAATTGTTAAAAAGTTTAACCCTATGTTAACATGTTAACCTCCGAGTCGGATTTTTATACCTACTCCCGACTCCTGATTCTTTACCATAATTTTATGTATTTTGATCTTTACTAATTCATTTTAGCGAGTATGTAACCTTTAACTCGTAGATACAGGGTGATTATAAGTTAAGTCCGACTTTAAAAATATTGTAAAAAAAAAAAAAAAACTTTTCACAATTTCAAATTTCAACTGAAAATATTTGAAGAAGGGGGAAATGGTAAGGCATCAAGAAAATAGTTCCGAAGTGTATTAATAGATGGCGCCGTAAGCGGCATAAAGAAAGTAAATTCGTCTATCAGTGATATTTTGAATCGAAATGGCAACATATTTGGCACGAGACGCACATTAAACCTGTGCAAATCGTGCCTGTAGTGTTCAATGTGCTTGATTTTTTCCTTTTTTTTGACGGAGAACATGACTTCCAAGTTATTCAACAGACACTGTTGACCCCCACCAACCACGGTAAGGTTCATACCAAATTGGATGAGAAAATCGGCGGAACATTTTTGGAATATGGAGAAATGGATATTCAATATATTCAATGGATGGCTAAAATATAAGAAAGAAATATTATTGAATAAAAAGATCGTCTTCTCCGAGTTTTCATTTTAGAACTAAAGCAATATTGAGCAAATGGAATTTTTGTCCTTTAAATAACTGGCATATGTTGTAAAATTTGAGAAATAACGGCATATGTCGCACATTAAAAACCCGCACAGAAAAGAAAATCAAAACATTATAAAGTGTTATTTATTGAATACAATTTAACTCTCACATGCCGTCATGCATTCAAATTACGCGAGAAAAAGAGATAAAAAATGCTCACATGATTCATTAAAATCGCAAGACTCATATCATATATCTAAATTTACTTAATTTCAATATTTATTATTTTTTTCTCTTCTCATCAAAGGAACATTAGTAAGACATAAAATGATAAAGTTTAAGTATTCACAAAGTTTCTTTACGCTATCAGATTAAAGTCTTCAATTCTTACAGAACTATTGAAGCATCTCGTCCAAGATTTTTACACGATTTTTAATGCGAATTCCGACCTCATTTTTGCATCGACTTTATCTTTACGACTTCCAAAAAGTTCTCAAAGCAAGTAAAAAAAGTTGTTTGTTGAGAAAAAACAGAGCAAGGCGACCCTATTCAAATAACGCGTCCTCTCTGGGGATTTGGGCATCTAATATGCTATGCGGCCGGAGTTTGTGAGTTATGTCTTTACTTGAACCGCCTTGCTTTTATGCGGGTTGATCATCGCCAGCCGGGCCATAAAATGTAATCTTCGCCGAGGCGAAATAATAGTTTAACACTTCTGCAGAAATGTTTGACAGTGTGTGTGTGTGTGTACTCTCCTAATGTATGGATGGTGAGGAAAAAATAGGGTTTCAACATCCCTTTATCTCGGAAAAGAATCTCCATACCACTTGATCCCGTCGAAAAGATGAAAAAAAATGGAACCGGGAACCCGAGATCCCTTCTATAAATTTCGGGCGTTTGACAATTTTACGCCTTCGAATAAAGAAAGAAATCGAGAATAACACCTCCACCCTCTTCGGACATGTTTGGTCATTTCATTGGTATCCATCGTTATATTGATAATCGACATTCTCGGTAACTCTTGAAATTGTTAAAATGTTTAACCAAATGTTAAAATTTTTATTTTTGAGTCTGATTTTTATACTTAATCCTGATTCTTTACCGTAATTTTATGTGCTTTGATCTTTACTAATTTATTTAAAAGAATTTGTGGTTTGGTTCGCTTTGTCACTCTACGGTCATCTGTGCACACGTTATTCTAAACAAATCTACAGTTTAAAGTAAATTCCGAACCACTAAAAACATCCATGGCACCGCCGGGTCTCGAACATAAAACCTGCGGTACAGAGCGTCAGAGTGCTAACCACTCGGTCAACAGGCCCCTAAACGTGTTTGTGAGAAAAAAATTCAATGACTTACCTTTAACTCATATATATATAACTCATATATATATATATATATATAATTATAATTCAAGTCCCACTTTCAAAATACTGTAAACAAAGAACCACTTGTTACAATGAGTTCTAATTCGAACTAAGGATACTTGAAGAAGGAGGTGAAAATACGGATTAAAAAAATTGTCCCAAAGTGTATTAATAGATGGCGCTGTAACCGGCAGAAAGAAAGTGAATTCGGCTGCAAGTAATATTTTGAATCGAATTTACAAAGTATTTAGCATGAGTTGCACATTAAAACAGCTGTAGTGTTCAACGTCATGATTGTTTCGGTTTATGGACGGAAAAAATGACTTCCGAGATATTTAACAGTTTTGACACTGTCATTGGATAACCCATCCACCACGGCAAGGTTCATACCAAATTGGATGGTAAAAATCGGAATGTGGAAAATGGATATTGAATATATTCAATGTATATTCAAATATGGATATATATTCAATATATTCAATATATATTCAATATATCAATATATATTCAATATATCAATATATATTCAATATATCAATATATATTCAATATATCAATATATATTCAATTGATATTGAATATATTCAGTATTCATTATATTTAATGCATGGACTAATTGTATATTTTGTTGTGATTTATTAAAAAAATATAAGTAAGTAATATTATTTAAAAAAATCACCTTGTTCAAGTCGAGATTTCAAAAGTAATGCAATACTGAACAACATTAATTTTTTGTGCTATAAGTAGCTATCATTTATTGTAACATTTGAGAAATAATGGCATCTGTGGCACATTAAAAACCCGCACTGATAAAGAAAATCAAAACATTATAATAATGGATGTTATTTATTGAACAGAATTTAACTTTGACATGCCGTCATGCATCCAAATTATGTGGAAATAATAGATAAAAAGTATTCATATGATGTATTAAAATTCACAAGACTCACATCATATATTTAAATTTATAAAATTTCTATATGTATTTTTTAGCTTTTCTTTAAAGGAACGTTTTTAAGACTATAAATCATACATAAAATGACATAGTTTCTTTTCTCAAAGTCTCTTTTTGTTATCAGATTAAGGTCTTCGATTCTTACAGAACTATTAAAGCATTTCGAACAAGATTAAAACACGAAATTTTAATAGGAATTCCGACCTCATTTTTGCATCGACCTTATCTTTACGACTTCCACAAACTTCTCCAGAACCAAACCAAGTAAAAAAAATTTGTTTGTTGAAAGAACAGAGCAAGGCCGACCCTATTCAAATAACACGTCCTCTGTGGGGATTTGGGCATCTAATATGTTATGCGGCTGGCGTTTGTGAATTATGTCTTTGCTTTAACCATCTTTGCTTTTCTGCGGGTTGATCATCACATACTTGGCGATAAAATGTAATCTTCGCCGAGGCGAAATGAAAGTTTAACACTTCTTCGGAAATGTTTGACAGTGTGTGTGTATATGTACCCTCCTAATGCATGGATGGTGAGGAGAAAAAAGGTTTTAACATCCCTTTATCTCGGAAAAGAATCTGCATACCACTTGATCCTGCCGAAAAGATGAAAAAAATGAAACCGGGAACTCGAGATCCCTTCTATAAATTTCGGGCGTTTGACAATCTTACGCGTTCGAATAAAGGAAGAATTAGAGCGCAACACCACCACCCCATCGGACATGTTTGGTCATTTCTTTGGCATCTATCGTTATATTGGGAATCGACATCGGTAACTCATGAAATGGATAAAATGATTAACCAAATGTTAAAATGTTAACTTTTGAGACTGATTTTTATACTTGCAGTTCCTGATTCTTTGCCACAATTTTATGTATTTTTATCTTTAATAATTTATTTAAAATAATTTGTGAAAAGAAATTCAATGACTCACCTTTAACTCCTATATACAGAGTCATTACAACTATCAAAATGGTGTAAAAAATTAACCACTCGTCACAATCAGTTCAAATTTGTTAACTTCAAGATACTCCAAGAAAGAGGAAACGGTACGTCATCAAAAAAAGTTCCATAGTGTATTAATAGAGGGCGCTGTAAGAGGCATAATGAAAATGAATTCGGCTGCCAGTGATATTTTGAATCAAAATGACAACGTTTTTCGCATGAGTTGCACATTAAACCAACTGTAGTGTAAACAATGTACTTGATTGTTTCGGTTTTTGAAGAAAAAAAATGACTTCCAAGTTCTTCAATAGTTGTCATACTATTAGGAGAAAGCCAATCCACAACGGCAAGGTCATGCCAAATTGAATGGGAAAAGTTTGTACCACTTTTTTGGACCTTTTTGATGCCGTACCGTTTGCCCCTTCTTCTCAGTTAAAATTTGAACTTTTTATGACAGAGTGGTTTTTTTTCCCATTATTTTGAAAGTGGGACTTAATTATAATCCCCTGTTTATTCAATGCAAGGACTAACTGCATATTTCTATTATCTTTTAAAAATATAAGTAAGTAATATTATTAAAAAAAGTTTGCCTTGATCGAGTCATGATTTCAAAAGTAATGCAATACTGAACAGGAATTTTTTTTGTTCTATAATTAGCTGGTGGCATTTGTTGTAATATTCAAGAAATAACGGTATATGTCGCACATTAAAAACCCGCATTGATAAAGAAAATCTAAACATTATAATAATGAGCGTTATTTATTGAACAGAATTTATTACTCTGGTATGTCGTCATGCATCGGAATTACGTGAGAAAAGAGATAAAAAGTCTTCACATGATACACAACTGATACGATACATTTAAATTTATTTAATTTCTACACTTATTTTTCGCTTATCTTTAAAAGAACATTATTAAGAAAATAAATCATACATAAAATGATAAAAATTTCTTTAATGTTTCGATATCAGATTAAGGTCTTCGATTCTTACAGAACCATTAAAGCATCTTGACCAAGATTATTACAGTCATTTTTAATACGAATTCCGACCTCATTTTTGCATCGACCTTATCTTTACGACTTCCAAAAAGTTCTCAAAGCAAGAAAAAAGTTGTTTGTTGAGAAAGAACAGAGCAAGGTCGACCCTATTCAAATAACACGTTCTCTGGGGATTTCGACATCTAATATCTTATGCGGCCGGCGTTTGTGAATTATGTCTTTACTTTAACCGTCTTTGCTTTTCTGCGGGTGGATCATCCCATAGCATGGTGATAAAATGTAATCTTCTCCGAGGCGAAATGAAAAGTTTAACACTTCTTCAGAAATGTTTGACAGTGTGTGTGTGTACCCTCCTAATACATGGATGGTGAGGAAAAAAAAAGGTTTTAACATCCCTTTATCTCGGAAAAGAATCTCCATAGCACTTGATCCTGCCGGAAAGATGAAAAAAAAACCGGGAACTCGAGATCCCTTCTATAAATTTCGGGCGTTTGTCAATTTTACACATTCGAATAAAGGAAGAATTCGAGCACGAAACCTCCACCCCCATCGGACATGTTTGGTCATTTCTCTGGTATCCATCATTATATTAGATATCGTTATCGATTACTCTTAAAATTGTTAAAATTTTTAACCATATGTTAAAATGTTAAACTCCTAGTAGGAGTTTTATAACCACTCCTAATTCTTGACTATAATTTTATGTACTTTGATTTTTACTTCACTCAACGGCCTACATTTGAAAAAAATTCAACGACTTACATTTAACTCATATATATGTAAGCAGGTTTTTCATAATTGGTGGCCGAGTGCTGAAACCAGTGAGGATAGCACTGTTTGTTTTCACCAAACTATCCTCCCACACAAACAGGTTCACCAAAATCATGCACATCATAAATTTATTATTTCTGTGGTAATAACAATTTGATTCATGTTGTTGGAAATGAAAGGAACCCATGCAATGTATACTTAAAAGGAGTTTGATAGTAGCGAAATTAGCAATGTAATACCAATCCAAAAGCTTCCATGCTTTTGCTAGGTATGGCCGTGACGAATTCCAAGCTGAAAAGTATTTATGTAGGACTAAAGAAATTAAGAACGATGATGTTAACTTTCTCAAAAGTGATTCCCGGCCATTGCGGAGTGACTGGAAATGAAAAGATCGACCTTTGACCGAAAAATGGTTGTAAGTTACCACAAACACAATTTCTTTATCCTTTCATCACTTTAGTTCTGAGGTAAAGAAGAAAATAGACAGACCATTAAAACAAACTCCTTTCAACTGATAAAACGTGGAATATAGTTGTTTCATCACCCATCCCAATGGACTTGCCCCCGTGAGTTTTTAGAGCAAATTTCCGACTCTCGACAGGACATGATTTTCTTAATAAACTCACCGCATGGGTGTAGCTACTCATGATGTCTGTCCTCTGTGCTCGTCAGGTAAAGCCATGGACTTTTTACGTTTGACAACATTCATTGCACTTGATTTTTGGACTTTTAATTCTGACAACGTTACCGAGGATAAATTTTATTGGGTCGCTAGAGTTCTTATGCCGGATATCGCTACAGATTGATGTAGGGAAAAAGCTTTCTCAAAAGTATCTGTAATGTATAAAAATCAGCAAAATAATTTATTCTTGGATTGATTTTGTCGCAAACAGGAGCAAGGGATTTTATAAAACATGTGTTACAAAATTATACGTATAAATAGCTATTTATAGTAGCTCTCTATAACTATCTGCCTTTACACTGTTCACAGGTCCGCTATGATTTTTGTTTTAAATCTTGAATACCACCAACTAGAATTAAACATTGTTACTGAATTTTGTTGCAATGTAGGAAAAAATATTTTTTAAAAGCTCTAACTTATCACAGTGTTTTCATAATAATTTACATTTGTTTCCTTCCAAAAATATTTTTCAATTATCTTTAATTTTACCTTCAGAATTATATTAATCATCTTGAACAATGGCTTAAAAATGGAAAATTCAATTAAACGTTGAAAAACTGAAGCAGTACTATTCAAGCGTAAAAGGGTTCTTAAAACTCCTTCTATCAAAATTTATAGTAGTCCTATTAATTGGGCTGGGCAGGCTAAATATTTGGGTGTAATCTTAGATCGCAAATTGAATTACGTTCCTCACATTAACTATTTTAGTGATAAATTTAATAGATGCATTCGCGTATTGTATCCACTTAATTGCAGGAACTCTACTATGTCCTTGGAAAATATAAAACTCATTTATTTTGCTTGCTTGAGTCCAGTACTTGCACATGCGAGTCCTGTTTGGGGATCTACTGCCCGTCGAATTTCGAGATCATACAAAGACTTGAAAATAAAATCTTACGTATGATTACAAATTCGCCCTGGTTTTTCGAAATGAGGATATCAGACATGCTCTTTCCTTCCCAAGTTTTAAGCAATTTGTTCATAACATTGCACAAAAATTTTATAACTCCATTCCCAATATTAATAATTCTATTTTGAATGATCTAAGCAACAATGATTACGACATTTCTGATTTTGAAAATCGCAAAAGACCTCGCGCTGTTCTGAATAGTATTCATTAACGTTTCGGTATCCTCCTTTCGAATGACGATGCAGTTTCTCCGCTGAGTCACAACTTCCCTCTTCAATTGTTTTTGTTTCTATTGTTTATTTTTTTATTACCTTTTAAAATGATAATAATAATATTAAAAAATTATATATGCATAACGTTTTTATTAATTAAAAAAATATAAATAATTAATAAGTTAATTTATTTTTAAATAAATTAATAATAATGTATAAATATACTATATGTATAAATTTATCTTACTCCTTTTCTATCTAATCAATAGACTTAAAGTTTAAGAAACTTCTCTCATTCATTCACAAAGCAGGAGATAAAGGTTGCTAGGCAAACCAAGGCTCTCCGTCTAATCTGGTAAATTGTCGTCGGCGTAATTATTTTTATTTTGTAATCACAATTTTACGTAGTTTAATTTCAAATATTAAAATTTATATCGAAAAAAAAAAAAAAAATTTCGATAACGTTCTTTTTAATGTTATAAAATCTCCATATAAAAAAAAAGAAATTTACTACTGTGTCCAAAAAAGTAAGACCCATTTTTTAATTTAAAATTCCTGGGGCTTATGGAATTTCATTTTTTTTTTTCTTTTAGGTTGCCGACACTGTCCTTGATATCTGTGTGAAATTTGACGTCAAAATATTCATAAGTGCTTGAGTTACGCTTGGCTTTTTGAACTGATTTTGAAAAATCGGTGAAAAAAAACTGATTTTGGTGATTTTTAAAATGTCTGAATTCATTCAGCAAAGAACTTGCATTCAATTTTGTTAGAGGAAGTGTATAGAATGTTGCAGAAGGCTTTCATTGATTCCTATATCAGAGAGACACTAAATGCGCCAGCTCATACTGCATTGATTCTTCGTGACGTTTTCGCCAAAAGGAAACCCATATCGTTCCACAAAAACCATATTCACACCGTGCGACTTCTGACTATTCCCTAAACTCGAAAGACCACTCCAGAGACACGTGAATCGCCGAGCGCTTTGAAGGCCATCCCTGGCGACGACTTTTTTAGCATTCATTAGAATAAAAGTTGGCATAAGTGCATTGTGTCATGGGGGTTACTTTGAAAGCGATGAAATAAATTTGGAAGAATAAAATGTAGTTCTTAAATAATTTAACAGTTATACAAGCGTTAATTTATTAGAGTAGTTATTTAGAGATTCCTTTTCTCAACATAAAAGCGCTATGTCACACAAATTGTTCCTCTGAAGAATTCATTAACTGCAACCGCTACCGTTAATTAGTTCCCAGCAATAATTTTTCTTTATCTCTTTTGTCTTGAACAAAAGTGGAATAATTTCATTAAACTTGTGTGGAATATATAGTATATTTTATTGGAGTGTTTTTATGCAATTTAGGAAGACTGCATGTGATACTCAATTGTCAAATTAATAATTAAAATGGATTTAAGTTTAATAGCTGCTTGCGGTTCGAATTAATTTATTTTTTTGCATAAATTTATGTTCTATTGTTTTAGAAACCCTAAATGTTTGTTTGACAACAATAATTTATTCCGTTCTTTTTTTTTTCCTCAAATTAATCACTATGAACATTAAAGGTTTTTGTCTTAAAAATAGAATAAGATATCAGTAAGTTCTGTATATTTGTTTATTTTTCATGGTTTTCTTTATGTAATGGTTTTCTTTTTCAATTCCTTCTATTAGCTCACACTCTCCTATATATATATCTTGTTCAAATTTTCAATCGTTCATAAATACTTTTTATTCATCCACTCAAGATCAAATACATTTTTTTAACTTGTAGTGGATGGCACTTGATGTTAATACAGTTTTTTCAAATATTAATTCATTCATTAAATTTAATTAATTAATTTTAGTTTTTTTAGATTTAAGTTGCATATATCTACCAATAGATGGCGCCAGATAAACTTAAAAAATGAATGAAAATTATTTATAAAGGACTTTCTGCAATAGAGTGAAAAAAAAAGTAGGAATTGACTTTAAATTTTTTTTTTTTTTATATTACTTGTTTGTATGTAATTTTCCACTTAAAATTTAACTTAATTAAAATTTCAATTAAATTAAATTTTCAATTAATTAAATTAATTAAATTTTATATAATTAATTTTATTTAAATTTACAAAAATATATAAAAATCATATAAAAATTATTATATTTTATTAAAATATATTAGTGTATTGTTAATTTTATTATTATTTAAATTTTATTTTATTATTTTTAAAATTTATTTTTTAATTTAATTAAAATTTTTATTTAATTAATTTTCCACATAATAATTTTTTTTTCATTATAATATCTCCTATATATCCGAATTCGGTTCCATTATTTTAAATTGGAGTAATGGAGAAACCCAATTCTAATATTTTTTGTTGCTTAAAATTTTTATTAGACTTTACCATCAAGTTTCATCAAATTCAGTTTTCTCAAATGATTATTTAAAAAAAAATCTTGCTTTTTAACTTAGATTTTGATTGATGAATATGTTAATATTACTTATATTGGGACTGAATGGCCGAGTGGCTAGCGCTCTGGCTCTCGGTACCACAGGTTTCGTGTTCGAGTCTCGGCGGTGCCATGGATGTTTGTAGTGGTTCGGAATCCACTTTAAACAGTAGGTCCCGGTCCTAATAGGATCGCAGAGCGTTGCAGAGGCATTGTTACTCCGCGTCTGTGGCTTATCTTCAAGTTACACGCACCCCCTGGGTAATGCAAAGTGAGTAATGCCTGCGCAGCGCTTGCCTTAAGGCATCCAAGACCAAGCTGTCTAAGTGTTTGCCAGCGGCATTAGAAAAAAAAATATATTACTTACAATTGAATAATATAGTAAATGTTTTTTTAGAGTCTTCAATCAAAACTGCTATTTTAAAATATGTACTATTATAACCGTGGTTCCATCTGTGCAACCCATTATTATTATTATTATAAAATACTTTACAACCCTATCCAAAAACTTCTGAACAAAATGACTTATTTTATAACTCCTACTTTTCGGCTGGAGTGATTTGCTGGATAGTGTTCTAATACAACTGGCGACAGTTAATCTTTATGCCCTGAGCAAGGTCTGCACCGCTGTTACTCATTAAGCACTACCCAGGGGGCACGTGTACTTTGAAGGTATGCTACAGAAGAGAATAACACTACCCCACAACGCTCTACATTCCTATTCGACCGGGACCTACGATTTAAAGTGGATTCTGAAACCTACAAACATACGTGGCTCCACTGGGACTCGAACCGGACTCGAGACTATGGTATCGAGCGCCTGAGCGCTAGCCACTCGGCCATCAGGCCACTTTTACTTCAATGTAAAATGTAATATAAATATAAAATAGCAAACAATAACTTCCTTCCACTCAGGGTTGGCCAAATAATCTGATCTACCTGAAGTAAATAGAAATTGACGACATAAGAATTATGTCATTTGGTCATTGTTATTTAATCAATGTTATTGTTATTGTCATTTAATCAATGTTATTGTGATTGTCATTTAATCAATGTTATTGTCATTGTCATTTAATCAATCAATCTTCAAGACCTACTCTCTCTGTATGGAGATGAGATTACTCTTTTGTAGCACGTCGCGAACTCATGCATGGGCAAGGAGGGAACTTCCGGAAGGAATTCTGGCCGTTACTTTTATAAATACTTTATATCGACAAATAGACTGTCTAGCGGAAGTCTTTTTTAGTTTTCTTTCATACTACACGGAAATGTGAAGCAGTTTGCCTTACCTGCCAAGTTTGCCAAGTTTGCCCTGCAAAGAAAAGCTAAAGAAATAAAAACATGCTTTTTATTTGGTGATATCTAATGAAAAAGCGCCTATATTTTTTTAGTTATGTTTATTATCATCATCAGTGGCAGAACAGACTCATGGTGCCGTCTACTCGCAGGCAAATTTCTAGACAGGAGATGTTCTTTTTTGGAGTAGGGTTGTCAGTCCTATACCCAACGTTCTACACCAAATAAGACTGAGGCCTATGGTTTAAAGTCATTCCATACAAGTATCCATGGGGGACTCGAATTCCAAGTCATGTGACTCGAGCGCCAGTGCGCCTGTCACTCGGCCATTAGACCCCTTTTTAGTTATGAGTGGATTCGTGTATAAGTCAACCCCCATTAGTGTAGGTTTAGAAAATTTCAAAAATTATCTCCTATGTACGGAAATATATATATATATATATATATACCCAATAGCCAAAACATTATGACCACCTGTCAATAACGAGTTGGCCCACCTGTAGGTCTTGGCTTAGATTAATACACCAAATTCCAGTTAAATACCACTTCTACCTGATCACGTGCCTTCCACGTCATCAGTTCATTCAAATGTAGGGTGGTCAAATGTATTTCTTGGTGTAATGTTTTAATAAATATATTTGATCTATTGTTTTATTAGCTTAGCATATCATATTTTGATTCCCGATACAGATTTAATGATGTTAACAAACCACATTATTTCATATTTCCTGCAATGTCGTCTCAAATTAACGTTCCTTGTTTCTTTTTGCACTGATTATTACTGCATTGGGAATATCAGATTATTGAAAGTCTTTGTCGATTTCTTTGTTCTTTTCCAAGGAAAGGAGTATATTATAAGTAAACCAATATAGAATATGTTCTCTTGTAACGTATTTTAATATATAAAAATTGTTATCGTAAAATTTCTGTATGTATTATCCAAATTTCCTTAGCAGTTCACCTGAATTATATTTATCCTTTATTATTATTTAGGGACTGAAAATTATCTATGAAATAAGCATTAATTTTTTATAAATTATTAAGTATAAGCATTTAAGCATATATATAATAATTAAGCATATACATTAATTAAGCAAGCATTTAAAGCATATATATTAATTAAGCATAAGCATATATATTAATTAAGCATAAGCATTTAAATATATTATATTAAGCATTTAAATATATATATTAATCAGAATAAGCATTTAAGCATATATATTAATTAAGTATAAGCATATATAATAATTAAGTATAAGAATATATATTAATTAAGCATAAGCATATATATTAATTAAGCCTAAGCATATATATTAATTAAGCATAAGCATTTAATTATATATATTAATTAAGAATAAGCATTTAAACATATATATTGATTAAGAATAAGCATTTAAGCATATATATTAATTAAGTATAAGAATATATATTAATTAAGCATAAGCATATATATTAATTAAGCATAAGCATATATATTAATTAAGCTTAAGCATATATATTAATTAAACATTAAGCATATATATTAATTAAGCATAAGCATTTTTTTATTTGTGGTCAAAAATGTCTGCTGGGAGTAAACAACTTGTGTTTACCACCCCAAAAGAAAAGGATTTCGAGGCGGTTATAGATTTCTTGGGGCTCATCTCGATAGAGCCTTCCAGTAAGCAGAGATCCTGGCTGGGAAGGCAGGTGAGAATTTATTAAAAGAAATGACTGCGTAAATCAACATTTGCCGCGCACCCAAAACCCTAAAAATAAACTATTTTTTGAAAACTCAGAGCTTTGTTAGAACTTAGCGTGAAATATTTATTTCCTTTGATTTTCTTTATGGTCAGGTTTCCAGCCGGGGTGTAAAAATACAAAGTAGCATTTTATTCAAATTTGTTTGCTCAACTGTAATATTTTCATGAAATTTTTAAAGAAAGTTTTTTCTTTTTTTAAAAATAGTTGTAACATATTGTAGATACTAATGAATCTTGGAATGTTTACTCGTAAACTAAATTCTTCATGGATGTTCTGTTTTTGGAAGTCAAAAGACATTTTAATCATAGGTAAAAAAAACAATAAAAATCATTATATGAGGTTTTTGCAGATAAATCGCTCAATATGTTTAATTATTTTTCAATTCCTACTATCAGTTTACACTCTCCTTATATATATCTTGTTCAAATTTTCAATCGTTCATAAAATATTTTTTATTCATCCGCTCAAATTCAAATACATTTTTTGAAACTTGTAGTGGATGACACTCGATGTTAATACAGTTTCTCCAAATATTAATTCTTTAATTATATTTAATTAATTTTTAATACTTTAAATAGAGTTTGAGCAGTTTGTAATGAAAATTGAAAGCAACAGGCATTAGCTCAATCGTTAAAATGCAAGAATTTCTGTATTTTTAAGTGAAGGTGAAGAATACGAGTTCAATTCTTGCGAAAATCAATAATTTTTTTATCAATTTTTGAAAAGTTTTGCTTTAAGTAGACGTTTTATCCAAATGATTTTCGAGAGTTGCAGTTGTGGCTTAGAGGGTCGAATGAAGGATATTTCTCAAAAATAAAATTGAAGAAAATTTATTTTGCCACCATTTTGCGCGTCATATAAATTGAACATACTATATACATATATATATTTATATTAATTGTCATTATTTAATAAAAAGTAACTAAAATAAAATTTTTCTTTGTTGACCTAAGTAGGAATTGACTTACATTTTTTTAAATATTGCTTGTTTATTGTGACTTTGTTGCATCAAGATTGGGGATCATTTGCAGGTTTTTGCAAAGGCGAGCCTTAAAATAAATTGTAGCATACTGTTGATACTAATGAATCTTGAAATGTTTACTCGTAAACAAAATTTCCCATGGTCGTTTTGATGTTCTGTTTCAAAGAAGTTAAAAGAAATTTTAATTATAGGTACAAAAAAAAAAAATTATTTAAAAAAATTATAAGATGAGGTTTTCGTAGAGTAATCGCTCTGTATGTTTAATTTTTTTAATGTGACTTCGTTGCATCAAGATAGATATTTTAGTTCGTTGGCAATTGGCTTCGTTGCATCAAATTGGAAACTTGATAATACAATAGTTTTCTGCCTTTGAAGGAAAACTATTGCATTATCAAATTTCCAAATTAATATCGTCCTCAAATTTATCAAATCGTATAGCCTAATTTCATCTTATTCAGTCAGAATTTGCGTGTCATGCGATAGAAAAATTCCATTATCCAACCATCGAAGTGAGATGTTTATACATATTGTCCCAATCGAACTCAAGTCTGCTCGTTTCTGAATACAGATGTTATGCTATCAGATTACCAGCTACATGCTAGCTGCAATGCTCCTGAATATTGTATGTTCTACAATATAAATTGTAAGGGTGAAAAATTTTTTGGAATAGAAAGAACCCCTTAAACCAAGGGCGGCCAACCCAAATGATTTTGCGGGCCTCTTTGAAAATGCATCCTAACTCCGTTGGCAGCATATAGAATTATCTATCCCCATATTAGATTGAGACCCACTATAGACATTTTTTGGAGTGAAATTTTGAAACACAATGAGTTATTATTATTGTGTTTACTATTATTCTTACATGCAAACATAGACAATATAATAATAATGATACTAAACGCACATTTGTTTGCTCCACTGCAATATTTTCATGAAGTTTTTAAAAAAGTTTTTTCTTTTAAAAAAAAAAAAAGTTGTAACATATAGTTGATACTAATGAATCTTGGAATGTTTACTCGTAAACAAAATTTTCCATGTTTCTGTTTTTGGAATTCAAAAAGAAATTTTAGTCATAAGTACGAAAAATTATAATATGAGGTTTTTGTAGACCAATTGCTCCATATACGAGTATTTAATTTTTTAATGTGACTTCGTTACATCATGATTGGCGATCATTCGCGATTTTTTCAAAATGTGCGGCTTGAAAAAAATTTTAACATATTGTTGATACTAATGAATTTTAAAATGTTTACTCGTAAACAAAGTTTCTCCATGGTCGTTTTGGTGTTCTGTTTTATGAAGTCAAAAAAATATTAATTATATGTACAAAAAATTATTTTAAAAATTATAATATTTTTTGTTGATCTATCGCTCATAATGCTTAATTTTTTATCACGTGTGAACATGATGTTGTTGTGACATTATCCAAACAAGTAATATAAAAAAATTCTTACTTTTTTTTCACCCTATTGCAGAAAGTCCTTTATAAATAATTTTCACTCATTTTTTAAGTTTATCTGGCGCCATCTATTGGTACATATAGGCAACTTAAATCTAAAAAAAAATTAAAATTAATTAAATAAATTTAATTACTGAATTAATATTAGAAAAAACTGTATTAACGTCCAGTGTCATCCACTAAAAAAAGTTCAAAAAATGTATTTGAACTTGAGTGGAGGCATAAGAAGTATTTCAATAACGATTAAATTTAATTTTTAACGATCAGTTTTAGCGTCTCACAAAGTTAAGTTTCTGTGAAGGTCATATTTTTATAATTAAATTTCTAAGGAACTAAAAAGAAGGAAATAGAAATAAACCTACGTAAATTCGCTTTTTAAAAATCACATAGTGAAACACGAACATTGGAACACAATAATGCATCGTTAATAAAGGTACCCGCTTCCACTGAGTTACCTTTTTTTTTGTCAAAGAAAGCAGACGATTTCTTAGTCATGCTGTCATTCGAAACAAGTGAAGTGAAACAAACACTCCATTGAATACATGCGTAGGAAATCGAAAGAGATATTTACCTAGAAAAAGACAGAAGAAAAATCGATCATCTATCTTTTTGGAACGAAAAAGAACTCTAACTTCCTATCACGTGCGAGCTTGGAACAAAGATGTTTGAAATGCAAATGACACCTAAGTTGGATGAGAAGAATTCTGTTGCTTTACAAATTTTCCTTTGGTCTTCCAGAATCTTCAGAGGAATAATAATTTCGGCAGGAAGCAGGAAAAAAAGGGAAAAGAAAAAGTTTTGATCAGTTTTCTAACGGGTATTTAAATTTGATGTGTAACAATTTATATCGTCAGCATTCCAAGCAGCATCTTCTAAGCATTTTCCTTTGCAGTAATAATAATAAAAGTCTGTTTTGTTGAATTGCGGAAATTAAAGTTTGGAGAATTATTGTTTTTAGGTTTCGGCTCGAATTCGGGAATAAAATAAATATAAACATTAATAGAATACTAAGTAGTTTTTTTGTTGTTTGTTAAAAATGTAAAACAGTTCCAGGAATTATCTGTAAATGGAGACAAATGTTTCGAGTCTTGAAATTTTATTTTGAACTAGTATAAGTTTTGCAAATTAAAAATAATTGTCTGTTAATATAATATCTTTTGTTTTCATAGAAATAATGCTTAAAAATGCTTTTTAATTGAATTCTGAATACTTGACAATAATAATATAGGATCCAAAATTTCCATACTTTATTGAATTGAGGAATTTTTTTTTTTTTATTAAATGAAAGTTTAATTGTAGAACAACATATAGTTCAATTCATTTTCTACATCTATGGCATAATATTTAAACTACAGCATTAATTGAAATTCTAATATGCTTATAAAAAATACGCCACTTTTCTATGTGGCCTGTGTCATTAGAAAACAATAGTTGTGGTTGTTCTGATTCAGCTACCAATACAGAAACAGTTAGTCTTTATATCATAAGCAAATGCTGCGCCTATCACTCATTCAGCACTACCCAGGAAGCCCGTGTTGCTTGAAGATAGGCTACGAACGTGGAGTAACATCACCCCCGTAACGACCTATGATCCTATTAGACTGAGACCTACAATTTAAAGCGGATTCCGAACCACTACAAACATCCATGGCCCCGCCGAGACTCGAACCCGAACTACTAAGCGCCAAAGCGGCCATTCGGCCATCAGGGCCCATGTGAAAGAATGTATTTAAGAACAATATAATTCATGAATTTCATGTAATAAAAAATGCAATTACGCACTCGACATAAAAGCTATCTATAACGTATTTCGATTTTAGTAATTATTTTATTTACAGATTTCACTAAAAGTTTAATTAAAATTTTCTGTGTTGGTCATATTTTTATAATTAAATTTCTGAGAAACTAAAATGAAAGAAAGAAAAATAAACTTACGCAAATTAACTTTTAAAAATCACATAGTTAATTCGAAACAAGTGAAGTGAAGTAAAACTAACACTCCATTGAATGCATGCGTAGAAAATCGGAAGAGAAATTTACCTAGAAAAAGAAAGAAAAAATCGATCATTTATCTTTTTTTTTGGAACGAAAAGAACTCTAACTTCCTATCACGTCGGAACTCGGAACAAAGATGTTTGAAATTCAAATGAAACCTAAGTTGAAAAAAGAAGAATTCTGTTGTTTTACAAATTTTCCTTCGGTTCCAGAATCTTTAGAGGAATAATAATTTCGGTAGGTAGCAGGAAAAAGGAAATAAAAAAAAGTTTTGATCAGTTTTCTAACGGGTATTTAAATTTGCTGCGTAACAATTTATATCGTCAACATTCTAAGCTGAAGCTTCTAAGTATTTTCGTTTTGCAGTAATAATAAAAATCGGTTTTGTTGAATTGCGGAAATTAAAGTTTGGAGAATTATTGTTTTGTTGTCGAATTCAGGAATAAAATAAGTATAAACATTAAAGGTATACTAAGTAATTTTTGTGTTTTGTTAAAAATGTAAAACAGTTCCTGAATTATCTGCAAATGGAGCCAATTGTTTGAAGTCTTGAAATTTTATTTTGTAGAAGTTTTGCAAATTAAAAATAACTGTCCTTTATAGAATTGTTTTTTGTTTACAATCAAATAATGCTTAAAAACTTTCTTTTAATTGAATGTTGAATACTTATCCATAAGAGCAAATGATACAAAAGTTCGATAAATTATTGAATTTGCTAAAATATTTTATTAAATAAAAATTCCATTTTAGGTCAACATATTTGTTTTTCTAATGCAGCTGGCAAACACTTAGACAGTTGTATTTTATACTTTAAGGCAAGCGCCACACTGACGTTACTCACTTGCACTACCCAGGAGGTGCGTGTAGCTTGAAGATCAACTATGGTCGCGAAGTGCAAACCCGAAACGCTTTACGATAGTGTTATCCCGGGACCAACGGTTTAAAGAGGATTCCGAAACCCTACCAACATCCATGGCACCGCCGGGACTCGAATCCGAAACCTTTGGTATCGAGCGCCTGAACGCTAGCCAATTTGCCATCAATCTGCATAATTTACAGATGTTATGTTTTAATAGTTAGGCCAATTAAAATAAAAATAATAAACCAATTTCATAAAGTATTAAAAAGCGTTTTTTTTATTAACTGCATTCTACCTGCAATTAAATTTGACAAAAAAAGTCATACAAAGGAATATTTTTAAGAACAATGTAATTCATGAATTTCATAAAATAATAAACATAACAGCAGTCTATAACTCACCTAGTTTTTAGTCATTATTTTAACTAAAGATTTCATTAAAATATGTTTAATTAAAATGTTCTATGCTGGTCATATTTTTATAATAAAATTTCTGAGGAACTGAAAAGTAAGAGAGAGAAATAAACCTACGTAAATTTACTTTTAAATATCACATAGTGAGACACTCAAACTGGAACATAATAATGCATTAATAATAAAAGTACTCGCTTCCCTGAGTTATTTTTTTTTTTTTTTTTTTTTGTCAAAGAAAGCAAACGATTTCTTAGTCACGCTGTCATTCGAAACAAGTGAAGTGAAGTAAAACAAACACTCCATTGAATGCATGCGTAGAAAATCGGAAGAGATATTTACCCAGAAAAAGAACAAAAAAATCGATCATCTATCTTTTTGGAACGAAAAGAACTCTATCTTCCTATCACGTCGGAACTCGGAACAAAGATGTTTGAAATTCAAATGAAACCTACGTTGAAAAAGAAGAATTCTGTTGTTTTACAAATTTTCCTTCGGTTCCAGAATCTTTAGAGGAATAATAATTTCGGTAGGTAGCAGGAAAAAGGAAATAAAAAAGAAGTTTTGATCGGGTATTTAAATTTGATGTGTAACAATTTATATCGTCAGCATTCTAAGCAGAGGCTTCTAAGTACTTTCCTTTGCAGTAATAATAAAAGTCTGTTTTGTTGAATTGCGGAAATTAAAATTTGGAGAATTATTGTTTTGTTGTGTTTCGTGTCGAATTCAGGAATAATAATAAATTAGTATAAACATTAAAGGAATACTAAGTAATTTTCTGTTGTTTGTTAAAAATGTAAAACAGTTCCTGAATTATATGTAAATGGAGCCAATTGTTTAGAGTCTTGAAATTTTATTTTGTATAAGTTTTGGAAACTAAAAATAATTTTCCTTTGATAGAATAGTTTTATTTTCATGAAAATAATATTGTTGTTGTTCTAATGCAGCTGGCAATCTAGAGACTGTTAATCTTTATGCCATAAGCAAAGGCTGCACCGCCAAGAGGCACGTGTAGCTTGAAGATATGCTAAGGACGCGAGTAACGTTACACCCGCAACGCTCTACGGTCCTACTAGAACGGCACCTATGGTTTAAAGTGGATTCCGAACAGCTAAACACATCCATGCCACCACCGGGACTCGAACCTGAAATATGGGGTACCGAGCATCACAGCGCCAGCCACTCGGCCATGAGGCATATATTCAGGCAAAATTCATCATAATAATGCGAAGGAATGTATTTAAGAAGAATATAATTCATGGATTTCATGTAACAACAAATGTAATTACGCATTCGATATAAAAGCAATCTATAACATATCTAGTTTTTAGTCATTATTGTAATTAATAATTTCACTAAAATATGTTTAATTAAAATTTTCTGTGCTGGTCACATTTTTTATAATTAAATTTTTGAGGAGCTAAAATGAATCAAAGAGAAATAACCTATGCAAGTAAATTTACTTTAAAAATCACATAGTGAAACACGCACACTGGAACACAATAATGTATTACTAATAAAGGTACTCGCTTTCACTCAGTTACTTTTTTTGTCAAAGAAAGCAGACGATTTCTTAGTCACGATGTAACTTGATACAAACGAAGTGAAGTAAAACAATCTCTCCATTGTATGGATGCGTAGAAAATCGGAAGAGATATTAATCTAGAAAATGAAAAGAAAAATCGATTACTTATCTTTTGGAACGTTTCAGAAGACATTCAGTGAGAATTTCAATTTCGAAAAAATGGGTTTAGAAGTAGTTTGAACAGTTCAAAGAAGGCAGAGGACGCGTTGAAGACGAAGAGCCCTCTGGTCGAACATCCACCTCAACCGACGAAGCTCACATCCAAAAAATTAAATATTTGTTACTTTCAAACCGTCGATTTACAATTACAGACTTTGCTGCTGCTGGAATTTCAAAAGGATCTCTGAATTCCATTGTGGGCCTCAAACGCATCAAATTTCGATTGGTACTGAAACCACTGAAGACGCCAGCTCACACTGCAATGATTTCTCGTGATTTTTCGCCAAAAATGAAGCCATATCAATCCATAACCACCGTATTCACACCGTGCGACTTCTGACTATTCTCTAACCTCAAAAGACCACTTTGGAGACACCGTTTGTGTCGCTTGAGAGACTCAACGCGAGTCAACGCGCACTTTTAAAGTCCATCCCTGCCGAAGACATTTTAGCATGCATTAAAGATTGGAAAAAAAGTTGGCATAAGTGCATTGTGTCAGAAGGGGATTACTTTGAAGGCGATGAAATAAATTCGGAAATATAAATAAATAGTTTTTGAAAAAAAATAATAATTGGTCTTACTTTTTGGGCACAGTAGTATCTAGTTTTTAATCATTATTTTAATTAATGATTTCGTAAAATAAATTTAATTAAAAGTTTATGTGCTGGTCATATTTTTATAATTAAATTTCTGAGGAGGTAAAGAGAAGGAAAGAGAAACATACCTACGTAAATTCACTTTTAAAAATCACATACTAAAGCACGCACACTGGAACACAATAATGCATTACTAATAAAGATACTCGCTTCCAAAGAATTACTTTTTTTGTCAAAGAAAGCAGACGATTTCTTAGTCTCGCTGTAATTCGAAACAATAGAAGTGAAGTAAAACAAACACTCCATTGAATGCATGCGGAGAAAATCGAAAGAGATATTTACCTAGAAAGAGAAAAGAAAAAAAATCGATCTTTTATCTTTTTGGAACGAAAAGAACTCTAACTTCCTATCACGTGCGAACTCGGAACAAAGATGTTTGAAATGCAAATGGCACCTCAGTTGGAAGCAGTTCTTTCTGTTGTTTACAAATTTTCCTTTGGTTTTCCAGAATCTTCAGAGGAATAATAATTTCGGCAGGAAGCAGGAAAAAGGTAAAAAAAAGTTTTGATCAGTTTTCTAACGGGTATTTAAATTTTATGTGTAACAATTTATATCGTCAGCATTCAAGCAGAATCTTCTAAGTATTTTCCTTTTGCAGTAATAATAATAAAAGTCTGTTTTGTTGAATTGCGGAAATTAAAGTTTGGAGAATTATTGTTTTTTGGTTTCGGCTCGAATTCAGGGAATAAAATAAGTATAAACATTAATAGAATACTAAGTAATTTTTTTGTTGTTTGTTAAACATGTAAAACAGTTCCAGGAATTATCTGTAAATGGAGACAAATATTTCGAGTCTTGAAATTTTATTTTGAACTAGTATAAGTTTTGCAAATTAAAAATAATTGTCTGTTAATATAATATCTTTTTGTTTTCATAGAAATAATGCTTAAAAATGCTTTTTTAATTGAATGCTGAATACTTGACAATAATAATATAGGATCCAAAATTTCCATACATTATTGAATTGAAATTTTTTTTAATAATTTCAATTCATTTTTGCATACATCTATGGCCTAATATTTAAACTACAGCATTAATTAAATTCTAATATGCTTATAAAAATACGCCACTTTTCTATGTAGCCTGTGTCATTAGAAAACAATAGTTGTTGTTCTGATTCAGCTACCAATACAGAGACAGTTAGTCTTTATATCATAAGCAAAGGCTGCGCCATATCACTCATTCAGCACTACCCAGGAAGCCCGTATTGCTTGAAGATAGGCTACGAACGTGGAGTAACATTACCCCCGTAACGCCCTATGATCCTATTAGACTGAGACCTACAATTTAAATCGCGGATTCCGAACCACTACAAACATCCATGGCCCCGCCGAGGACTCGAACCCGAACTACTATGCGCCAGAGAGCTAGCCATTCGGCCATCAGGGCCCATGCGAAAGAATGTATTTAAGAACAATATAATTCATGAATTTCATGTAATAAAAAAAAAAATGTAATTACGCACTCGACATAAAAGCTATCTATAACGGATTTCGATTTTAGTCATTATTTTATTTACAGATTTCACTAAAAGTTTAATTAAAATTTTCTGTGTTGGTCATATTTTTATAATTAAATTTCTGAGGAACTAAAATGAAAGAAAGAGAAATAAACTTACGTAAATTAACTTTTAAAAATCACATAGTTAATTCGAAACAAGTGAAGTGAAGTAAAACTAACACTCCATTGAATGCATGCGTAGAAAATTGGAAGAGAATTTACCTAGAAAAAGAAAGAAAAAAAATCGATCATTTATCTTTTTGGAACGAAAAGAATAATTTCCTATCACGTGCGAACTTGGAACAAAGATGTTTGAAATGCAAATGACACCTAAGTTGGAAAAAAAGAGTTCTCTTGTTTTACAAATTTTTCTTTAGTTTTCCAGAATCTTCAGAGGAATAATAATTTTGGTAGGCAGCAGCAAAAAAAATAAAAAAAGTTTTGATCAGTTTTCTAACGGGTATTTAAATTTGCTGCGTAACAATTTATATCGTCAACATTCTAAGCTGAAGGTTCTAAGTATTTTCGTTTTTTTCAGTAATAATAAAAATCTGTTTTGTTGAATTGCGGAAATTAAAGTTTAGAGAATTATTGTTTTGTTGTCGAATTCAGGAATAAAATAAGTATAAACATTAAAGGCATACTAAGTAATTTTTTTGTTTTTGTTAAAAATGTAAAACAGTTCCTGAATTATCTGTAAATGGAGCCAATTGTTTGAAGTCTTGAAATTTTATTTTGTAGAAGTTTTTGCAAATTAAAAATAACTGTCCTTTTATAGAATTGTTTTTGATTACAAACAAATAATGCTTAAAAACTTTCTTTTAATTATAAGAGCAAATGATACAAAACATATTTTTTTTTCTAATGCAGCTGGCAAACACTTAGACAATTGTATTTTTATACTTTAAGGCAAGCGCCACACTGACGTTACTCACTTGCACTACCCAGGAGGTGCGTGTAGCTTGAAGATAAACTATGGACGCGAAGTGCAAACCCGAAACGCTTTATGATCGTGTTATCACGGGACCAACGGTTTAAAGTGGATTCGAACAGCTACCAACATCCATGGCATCGCCGGGACTCGAATCCGAAACCTTTGGTATCGAGCGCCTGAACGCCAGCCAATTTGCCATCAATCTGCATAATTTACAGATGTTATGTTTTAATAGTTAGGCCAATTAAATTAAAAATAATAAACCAATTTCATAAGGTATTAGAAAAGCGTTTCTTTAATAAACTGCACTCTACCTATAAATAAATTGGGCAAAAAAGGCATACAAAGGATTATTTTTAATAACAATGTAATTCATGAATTTCATAAAATAATAAACATAACAGCAGTCTATAACTCATCTAGTTTTTAGTCATTATTTGAACTAAAGATTTCATTAAAATATGTTTAATTAAAATGTTCTATGCTGGTCATATTTTTATAATAAAATTTCTGAGGAACTGCAAAGTAAGAGAGAGAAATAAACCTGCGTAAATTAACTTTTAAAAATCACATAGTGAAACACGCCAACTGGAACCCAATAATGCATCACTAATAAAGGCACTCGCTTCCACTGAGTTAATTTTTTTGTCAATGAAAGCAGACGATTTCTTAGTCACGCTGTCATTCGAAACAAGTGAAGTGAAGTAAAACAAACACTCCATTGAATGCATGCGTGGAAAATTAGTAGAGAAATTTACCTAGAAAAAGAAGGAAAAAAATCGATCATTTATCTTTTTTGGAACGAAAAGAACTCTAACTTCCTATCACGTGCGAACTTAGAACAAAGATGTTTGAAATGCAAATGACACCTAAGTTGGAAAAGAAGAGTTCTGTTGCTTTACAAATTTTTGTACATGTTCCAGAATCTTCAGAGGAAAAATAATTTCGGTAGGTAGCTGGAAATAAAAAAGAGTTGTGATCAGTTTTCTAACGGGTATTTAAATTTGATGTGTAACAATTTATATCGTCAGCATTCCAAGCAGAAGCTTCTAGGTATTTTCGTTTTGCAGTAATAATAATAAAAGTCTGTTTTGGTATATTGTTTGGAGAATTCTTGTTTTGTTGTGCTTCGGGTCAAATTCAGGAATAAAATATGTGTAAACATTAAAGTAATACTAAGTAATTTTTTGTTGTTTGGTAAAAATGTAAAACAGTTCCGGAATTATCTGTAAATGGAGTCAATTGTTTCGAATAGTAAAATTTTTATTTGGTTTAAGTTTTGAAAATTTAAAATGATTGTCCTTTTATAAAATTGTTTTTGTTTTCATACAAATAATGCTTAAAAATGCTTTTAATTGATTGCAGTATACTTGACAATAATAATATATGATCCAGTTCGATAAATTATTGATTATTTACTAAAGTTTTTAATAAATGAAAGTGTATTGTAGGTCAATATATAGTTCAATTCCATTTCTGCATCTATGGCATCATATTTAAACTATAACATTAACTTAAATTCTAATATGCAAATCAAAGGAGACGCCACTTTATGCTATGCTACAGTTATTATTTCAAAACGAGTAGACATGGCCATGTTTGTATCAGAGTGCATTTTATCGACACTTGGACTATCTACTTGCAGTTTTCCAGAATTTTTCAACATGAAGGTATTGGAAAAAAACTAGACAATAAACAATATTTACTACTCTTGAAATTCCATTTGGAAGGGATGATTCAATTTTTATTCTTTTTAAATGGAACAATATTATCTCATCAAAGCAGTGCTCCCTATTAAAAAATAATCGACAGAAATCATCTGTTAATAAAAAAAAATCATAAACCAATTTCATAAGGCAATAGGAAAACGTTTCTATAATAAGCTGCCTTCTACATATAGTTGCATTTGATAAAACTACATGCAAAGGAATGGTTTTTTTTTTCTAATACAGCTGGCAAATTAGACCGTATCTTTCATGTAATAAGGGCTACACCACTGTTACTCATTTAGCTCTACCCATGTGGCACGTGTAGATTGATGATATTCTACTTGCGCAATTAACACTACCTCCACAACGCTCTAAGTTCCTATTAGACCGGAACCTGCGGTTTAAAGTGGATTCCGTACTACTGCAAACATACATGGCATATCCGGGACTCGAACCCGAAATCTATATTACAGAGGGCCAGAGGGCTAGCCATTTGGCTATCAGACCCCTGCAAGGAATGTTTTAAGAACAATGCATTTCATGAATTTCACGTAATAATAATATTTGTAATTACATTCTCAGCATAAAAAGCTATCTATAACGTATCTAATTTTTAGTCATTATTTTAATTAATGTTTCATTGAAATATGTTTAATTAAAATTTTCTGTGGTTATCATATCTGATGAATTAAAACGAAGGAAAAAGAAATAAACCCACGTAAATTCACTTTTAAATATCATATATGAAACACACCCACTGGAACACAATAATGCATCACTGATAAAGGTACTCGTTTCCACTTAGTTACATTTTTGTCAAAGAAAGCAGACGATTTCTCAGTCACGCTGTAATTCGAAACAAATGAAGTGAAGTAAAACAAACACCCCATTGAATACATGCGTAGAAAATCGGAAGAGATATTTACCTTGAAAAAGGAACAAAAAAATCGATCATTTATCTTTTTGCAACGAAAAAGAACTCCAACTTCCTATCACGTGCGAACTCGGAACAAAGATGTTTGAAATGCAAATGACTCCTAAGTTGGAAGTCGTTCTTTCCTGTTGTTTCACAAATTTTCCTTTAGTTTTCCAGAATCTACAGAGGAATAATAATTTCGGTAGGTAGCAGGAAAAAGGTAATAAAAAAAAGGTTTTGATCAGTTTTCTAACGGGTATTTAAATTTGATGTGTAACAATTTATATCGTCATCATTCTAAGCAGAAGCTTCTAAGTATTTTCGTTTTGCAATAATAATGAAAGTCTGTTTTGTTGTTGAATTGCAGAAATTAAAGTTTGAAGAATTATTGTTCTGCTGTGCTTCGGGTCGAATTCAGGAATAAAATAAGCATAAACGTTAAAAAGTAATACTAAGTAATTTTCTGTTGTTTGTTAACAATTTAAAATAGTTCCTGAAAACAGTTATCTGTAAAGGGAGTCAATTGTTTCGAGTCGAAATTTTATTTTGCAGTAGTTTTGCAAATTAAAAATAATTGTCCTTTTATAAAATTTTCACACAAATAATACTTACAAATTATTTTTAAATTAATGCTACTTGCTTAATTAATTTAATGAATACTTGACAATAGTATTTATATGATCCCAAAGTTCGATAATTTATTGAATTTGCTAATTTTTTAATAAATGCAATATGCATTGTAGGTCAACATAGTTCATTTTAATCAACATAATTCCTCATGTCATTTTCTACATCTATGCATTCATATTTAAACTCCAGCATTAACTTAAATTCTAATATTCGTATAAAACAGACGCCATTTTTCAGTGCTGTCTGTGTCATTAGAAGACAATAGATGTTGTTGTTCTAATGCAGACGGTAATACAGTGACAGTATAATATGTTATATTATATGTTTAATTAAAATTTTCTGTGCTGATCCTATTTTTATAATTAAATTACTGTTGAGCTAAAAAGCAGGAAGGAGAAATAAATTAAGTAAATTTACTTTTTAAAAATCACATAGTGAATCACGCCAACTGGAACACAATAATGCATCACTAATAAAGGCACTCGCATTCACTGAGTTACTTTTTTTGTCAAAGAAAGCAGACGATCTCTTAGTCTCGCTGTAATTCGAAACAAGTGAAGTGAAGTAAAACAAACACTCCATTGAATGCATGCTTAGGAAATCGGAAGAGATATTTACCTAGAAAAAGAATGAAAAAAAAATCGATCATTTATCTTTTTGGAACGAAAAGAACTCTAATTTCCTATCACGTGCGAACTTGGAACGAAGATGTTTGAAATGTAAATGACACATAAGTTGGAAAAGAAGAGTTCTGTTGTTTTATAAATTTCCCTTCCGTTCCAGAATCTTTAGAGGAATAATAATTTCGGTAGGAAGCAGGAAAAAGGAAAGAAAACGTTTTGATCAGTTTCGTTCGTAGTAAGTAAGTCTGTTTTGTTGAATTGCGGAAATTAAAGTTTGGAGAATTATTGTTTTGTTGTGATTCGTGTCGAATTCGGGAATAAAATAAGTATAAACATTAAAGGAATACTAAGTACTTTTTGTTTGTTAAAAATGTAAAACAGTTCTTGAATTATCTGTAATTGGAGCCAATTGTTTCGAGTCTTGAAATTTTATTTTGTAGAAGTTTTGCAAATAAAAAATTAATTGTCCTTTTATATAATTGTTTTTGTTTTCATACAAATACTGCTTAAAAATGCTTTTTTAATTAAATTCTGAATACTTGACAATAATCATATATGATCCAAAAGTTCAATAAATTATTGAATTTTTAATAAATGAAAGTTTCATTGGTCAACACATAAAATCAGTATAAACATAAATAATTAATAAAAAAAAAGTAATTAATAAGTATTAAAATAAGTAGTTATATTAAGGAATTGAATCCATCAATAATTCAATATAATTTTTCAAAATTGTTATTGTCGTATATTTCTTTGTATAAAAGAATTTTAGAACTTTTTTAAGTTAAAGTACAGGGGTCAGCTTATATACTGGTCTGCTCATCTCTACAAAAAAGGTAGGTATTTTTCGTTAGCCTGGCGCAAAGGATAAATTGCCAAATGACACGTTTTTATTCCTTAAATAAATAAAATAAGTTTTATTTCTTTAATTTGTGTTGATGAAAAAAATTAATAAATCAGTTATATGTTTTTAAAATGAGCTGCTTTATTTTGGAAATTGTGTTTTCTAAATTGTTTTGAAAATGAAAAAAAAACAGATGTTGGCGAAATTACCATTATAACCACTACAAAAATTGCATATATAGCTATAGAAATTGTTTATTATTAGGATAGATATCAACTATATCCGCGATAAAAAGTGATTACCGATTACCTGATTATTCTGATCCCAACCGTAGTTGGGATAGAGACTGGTTACAAACGTTACACATATTGTTTTCAGCTTCACTAGAATTTTTTATAATTAGAATAGAGACCGATTATAACTGGGATAGAAACTGATTACGATTGTGATAGAGACTGGTTATAATCATTACAAGATTTTCTGGAAATTGTTTATAATTAGAATAGAGACCAATTATATCTGTGATGGAAACTAATTACTGTTGCAATAGAGACTGGTTATCTTACAGCGATTGTTTAAAGCTGTTATAGAAATTGTTTATAACTAAGTTGGATATTAATTATAACTATGATAAAAGCCTATTAAGATTGAGATTTAGTTTTAAAAAGTTACAGAGATTGCTTATTACTAGGATAGAGATTGATTATAGCTGTGATTGAAACCCATTACAACTAGGATAGTGACTAGTTATAACGATTATTTACAAGTGGTGTAAATACTGATCAAAGATATAATAAATGTCGATAATAACTTTCATAGAAATCAATAAATATGATAGAGAATGATTATAATTGCTATGGCGTAGACAACTTATAACTACGACAGTGACGGCGTAAGTGTGACAGAGACTGCTTATAACTGTTTTATATACAGATGATAACTATATATAAAATTTGTATTAATAATTTACCGATATATATATATATATATATATATATATATATATATATATATATAATATACCATATATAAATAATATATAATAATATACCGATTATAACTGCGATAGAAGCCTAATAAGATTGGGATTTATATGTTATATATGATATAGAAATTACTTTTTAACTGGATAGAGATTGATAATACTTGTAACAGAAACCGATAACTATAATTGTGACTAGTTATAACGATTGTTTATAAGTGGTGTAGATACTGATTAAAAGTATGATAGAGGCCGATAATAACTGTGATAGAAATCATTTAATATGACACAGAATGATTATAATTGTTATGAACAGACTATTTATAACTGCGGCAGTGATTGCTCATATGTGTGATAGAGACTGCTTATAACTATGGAAGTGATTACTCATGTGACACTTGCTATAACTGTATCAGTGATTGCTTTTAACTGTTTTATATACCAATGACAACTGTTATATATATATATATATATATAACAAGACTGCTCATATATACCGATGATATACAGATAACCATTTATCTTTAAAACAGAAGATTAAGAACTATTGAACCCTGTAATAAAATTTGTAGATTCAAAGGAAAATTGATTTAAATAAAGATTTATTGCATCTACCCAAAGTCAGATTGCATTTAACAGTTTAAAAAAATCATTCAACATCTAAAATTAGGATAACTGAATCATTCTTAAAAATTCTGAAAAGTTTTAAGCCTTTCTACCTAATGTTCCCATGTTTTTTTATTATTTATTCAGTTTTTTTTTCCTTTTACATTATGCAAAAATGTTTCTATATATCCCGTCATATATATTCTATTTTTTTACCCTCTGCTTGCTACAAATTCAGTCAAAACTTCCAGTCCTCATTTTCTAAATCCTATCTATTCCACACGGGTTGCCACCGACCGAAAAGAAAAGATTAATATTAAATTAGACGTCCCGCCCCGTTTTATTTAAATCTTATACCATTCCGTTTTGTTTCTCCTGCATGGAAAAAAAGAATTATTTCTGTTTTATCTATTTATTTATGGAAGACGCAAGTAAAAGAAAAAAATGGAGAGAAATAAGTAAAAATAAATAAGAATAAGGATGCACAATTTCGACGCGATATTCTCGGGTTGGTTTCCATGACAACCGGGAGTGATACATCAGTGGATGTTTTGCGTCCTTTATGTTGAGTGATATAAAAATTCGTTTTATTTAAATATAGTTATAGAAAAAAATTGAAGGTGTGGTTGGGTTGTGAGATTTTGTTGTTGTTGTTGTTATTGTAGTCTATATCTTTTTTATTTTCTTTTATCTTTTTGGAAATACACAGAAAAAGCTTCTTTTTTTCTTATTTTTGGAAACAGGTGAGCTAGATCTCAAATAACTTTGACGTGAGGAAAGATTTCTGAACTTTTATTTTAGTACAGATATTTTTCATACAAAGAATAACTGCAATATATGGCTGTAATACTAATAAATACTTTTTCTAAAAAAACATAAACACATCTTGAATCAGAATTAGCATATGAATTAAAAATTTTTTAATTAATATCATAAAAAACTAACCTAACCTAATTATAGCCTGGTTGTAAACTTTTTATATAAAATGTCAATATCAGCAATTTAAAATCAAAGAAACGCATAACTTATAACTGGATAAAGATTAATTATAACTGGATAGATATTGATTATAAGTGTGATTGAAACATATTACGACTAGGATAGTGACTAGTTATAATTATTGTTTATAAGTGGTGTAGATTCTGATCAAAAGTATGGGAAATACTGATAATAACTTTGATATAAATCAATAACTATGACAAAGAATGATTATAATTGTTATGGAATAGACAACTTATAACTTTGACAGTGATTGCTTATAATTGTGACAGTTATTGCTTATAACTGTGATATAACGGTATTATATAACGATGATAACTGCAAGCGTTATGACTATATAAAGATGACTAGATATAACTATGATAACGATGACTGTATAAAACTATGATAGCGATTACTATATATATATGACTATATAACACTGACTACATAACGATAACGTTATAACTATGTAATGATGCTAACTGTTATATTTACCAAGACTGCTTATATATACCGATAACCTTTTATCTTTAAAATAAAAGGTTAATAACTATTGAACACTTCAATACAATTTGTGTGATTCATTGGTTTTGATTCAATGGTAAATTGATTTAAATAAAGGTTTATTTCATCTACCCAAAGGCAGATTGCTGTTAGCAGTTTAAAAACATATTCATATAATTCAAGGCACTAACGTATCTAAAATTAAGATAACTGAATCATTCTTAAAATTCTGAAAAGTATTAAACCTTTCTATTTTTTTTTCAACAGAACCTAATGTTCCCATATTTTTTTTTTTATTTATTTATTCAGTTTTTTCCCCTTACATTATGCCAAAATGTTTCCATATATCCCGTCATATATATTCTATTTTTTACCCTCTTCTTGCTACAAATTCAGTCAAAACTTCCAGTCCTCCATTTTGTAAATCCTATCTATTCCGCACGGGTTGCCAGCGACCGAAAAGAAAAGATTAATATTAAATTAGGCGTCCCGCCCCGTTTTATTTAAATCTTACCCATTCCGTTTTGTTTCTCCTGCAAGGAAAAAAAGAATTATTTCTGTTTTATCTATTTATTTATGGAAGATGCAAGTAAAAGAAAAAAAAAAATGGAGAGAAATAAGTAAAAATAAATAAGAATAAGGATGTACAATTTCGACGCGATATCCTCGGGTTGGTTTCCATGACAACCAGGAGTGATACATGTGGATGTTTCGCGTCCTTTATGCTGAGTGATATAAAAATTCGTTTTATTTAAATATAGTTATACAAAAAAAAAAAATTGAAGGTGTGGTGGGGTTGTGAGATTTTGTTGCTGTTGTTGTTGTTATTGTAGTCTATATCTTTTTTCTATTTATCTTTTGGAAATGCGCAGAAAAAGCTTCTTTTTTTTTTTATCTTTTTGGAAACAGGTGAGCTGGATCTCAAATAACTTCGACGTGAAGAAATGTTTGTGAAATTTTACTTTAGTACAGATGCTTTTTTATACAAAGAATACCTGCAATATATGCCAGCAATCGAAATAAAAACATTTTCTCTGAAAAAACGAAAAACACATCTTGAATCAGAATTAGAAAATTGCTAAATCCTAATTAATTACGTAATCGTTATAAACTTTTTCAATAAAATGTCAATATCGGCACTTTAAATCTATGGAAAATGTGTTTATTCTGTAAATCTTAACCACTGTTCAACTTGGATATAAAATTACTTGTTTTATAGTTTCTTCTTAAATTATTCAGTTTTTAACTAAAAATCAAAAATTTAACAGAAATCAAAAATCAAATTCATCAAAATTAAATGAAAGATAACTGCATTAAACATTGGATGGTATGTTGATTTCCAATCTCGGACACTGTGGTCTTAGTACTTCATTCATCTATCACAGAGAACGATTATAATTTCTATGGCACAGACAACTTATACCTGTGGCAGTGACAGACACTGCTTATAAATGTTTTATATACCAATGACAACTGTTATATATATCAAGACTGCTTATACACCGTCCAGTCACATTAATGTGACCACCTGTCAAAAAGCCAGAATATACACTCTTGTATATTCTGGCTTTAAGTGGAGTGTGGAATGTGGTATTAAGTGGAATTTAAGTGGTATTAAGTGGAATTCTTTATATGCACTCCACTGCAATGTGCTGCTTCCTGCCTTTTGCGATTGGTTATTTCACGTTGACGTCGAAAATAGATGGTGGACACATTAATGTGAAAGGACTGTGTATTTACCGATGATATACTGATAACCATTTATCTTAAAAACAGAAGATTAAGAACTATTGAACCTTGCAATAAAATTGATTTAAATTAAGAGATTTATAGAATCTACCCAAAAGCAGACTGCTTTTAGCAGTTTAAAAGACAAATTAAATCAATTCAAGGTACTCTAAAATTAAGATAACTGAATCATTCTTAAAATTGTGAAAAGTATTAAGCCTTTCTTTCTCTTTTTTGAACAGAACCTAATGTTCCCATATTTGTTTTATTATTCATTCAGATTTTTTTCGCCTTACATTATGCAGAAATGTTTCTATATATCCCGTCACATATATTCTATTTTTTTTTACCCATTGCTCGCTACGAATTCAGTCAAAACTTCCAGTCCTCCATTTTCTAAATCCTATCTATTCCACACGGGTTGCCACAGAGCAAAAAGAAAAGATTAATATTAAATTAGACATCCCGCCTCGTTTTATTTAAATCTTATACCATTCCGTTTTTGTTTCTCCTGAAAGGAAAAAAAGAATTATTTCTGTTTTATCTATTTATTTATGAAAGATGCGAGTAAAAGAAAAAAAAACGGAGAGAAATAAGTAAAAATAAATAAGAATAACGATGCACAATTTCGACGCGATATCCTCGGGTTGGTTTCCATGACAACCGGGAGTGATACATCAGTGGATGTTTGGCTTCCTTTATGCAGAGTGATATAAAAATTCGTTTTATTTAAATATGGTTATAAAAAAAAAAACGGTGTGTTTGGGTTGTGAGATTTTGTTGCTGTTGTTGTTGTTATTGTAGTCTATATCTTTTTCTATTTATCTTTTGGAAATGCGCAGAAAAAGCTTCTTTTTTTTCTTCTTTTTTTTGGAAACAGGTGAGCTAGATCTCAAATAACTTCGACGTGAAGAAAGATTTCTGAAATTTTATTTTTAGGGCATACATTTTTTATAGAAAGAAATATATAACTGCTTCTGAATAAAAAGTTTTCTGAAAAAACTAAAAAAATCATGGATTAGAATTAACATGTGAATAAAAAATTGTAATTATATCCTGATTGTAAACTTTTTATATAAAATGTCAATATCAGCAATTTAAAATCAAAGAAAATTTGTTTATTATACAAACTTAACCAGTGTTCAATAGTCATACAAAATTATTTGTTATAGAGTTTTTTTCTTAAATTATTCAGTTTTTAACTAAAAACCTCTTATAATTAAATGAAAGATATATGCATTAAACATTGGATGGTATGTTGATTTCCAATTCCGGACATTGTGGTATTATTACTTCACCAATCTATAACAGAGAATGATTATAATTGTTATGGCACAGACTTATATAACTTATAGCTATAACAGTGATTGCTTATAAGTGTGACAGAGACTGTTTATAACGGTTTTATATACCGATGATAATTTTATATATACTGACACTGCTTATATATACCGATAACCATTTGCCTTTAAAAAACGGTTAAGAACTATTGTACCCTGTAAAAAATTGATTTAAATAAAGATTTATTGCATTTACCCATTCGGTGTGATTTTAGCAATTTTAAAAAAATAATTCATCTCAAGGCACTGACTAATCTAAAATTAAGATAACTGAATCATTCCTAAAATTCAAAAAGTATTAAGTACTGAATCATTCCTAAAATTCTAAAAAAGTATTAAGTGCTGAATCATTCCTAAAATTCTAAAAAGTATTAAGTACAATCATTCCTAAAATTCTAAAAAGTATTAAGTGCTGAATCATTTCTGAAATTCTAAAAAAGAATCATTCATATTAAGTGCTGAATCATTCCTGAAATTCTAAAAAGTATTAAGTGCTGAATCATTCCTGAAATTCTAAAAAGTATTAAGTACTGAATCATTCCTAAAATTCTAAAGTGCTGAATCATTCCTAAAATTCTAAAAAGTATTAAGCACTGAATCATTCCTAAAATTCTAAAAAGTAGTTTTAAGTGCTGAATCATTCCTAAAATTCTAAAAGTATTAAGTGCTGAATCATTCCTGAAATTTAAAAATTATTAAGTGCTGAATCCTTCCTGAAATTCTAAAAAGTATTAAGTACTGAATCATTCCTAAAAAAGTATTTTTCTTTCTGTTTTTTCAACAGAACCTAATGTTCCCATATTTTTCTTTTTATTTATTAAATTTTTTTTTCCCTTACATTATGCAAAAATGTTTCTATATATCCAGTCATATATATTCTATTTTTTACCCTCTGCTTGCTACAAATTCATTCTTCCGGTCCTCCATTTTCTAAATCCTATCTATTCCACACGGGTTGCCACCGACCGAAAAGAAAAGATTAATATTAAATTAGACGCCCCGCCTCGTTTTATTTAAATCTTACCCATTCCGTTTTGTTTCTCCTGCAAGGAAAAAAGAATTATTTCTGTTCTATCTATTTATTTATGGAAGATGCAAAGTAAAAAAAAAAAATGGTGAGAAATAAGTAAAAATAAATAAGAATAGCGATGCGCAATTTCGACGCGATATTCTCGGGTTGGTTTCCATGACAACGGGGAGTGATACATCAGTGTAATTCCGTTCTTTATGCTGAGTGATATAAAAATTCGTTTTATTTAAATATACTTATAAAAAAAATAAAGGTGTGGTTGGATTGTGAGATTTTGTTGTTGTTGTTATTGTTATTGTAGTCTATATCTTTTTTATTTTCTCTTTATCTTTTTTGGAAATGCGCAGAAAAAGCTTTTTCTTCCTTTTTTTGGAAACAGGTGAGCTAGATCTCAAATAACTTTGACGTGAAGAAAGAGTTCTGAAATTTTATTTTAGTACTGATATTTTTTATACAAAGAATATGCGCGCGATACATGCCTGCAATCCAAATAAAAAAAAAAATTTTGAAAAAACTAAAAAATCATGAATCAGAATTAGCATATGAATAAAAAAAAAAAAATTATTATATTCTGTTTGTAAACTTTTTATATAACTGCCAATATCAACAAATTAAAATCAAAGGAAATGTGTTTATTATGCAAATCTGAACCAGTGTACAACTTGGATATAAAAATTATGTGTTTAATAGTTTCTCCTTACATTTTTAATTTTTTAATTAAAAACCTCTTAGAATTACCATATACTCGTCATAATTAAATGAAAGATATATACATTGGACATTGGATGGTATGTTGATTTCCAATTCCGGACATTGTGGTCTTAGTACTTCACCAATCTATAACAGAGAATGATTATAATTGTTATGGCACAGACAACTTATAGTTGTGAGAGTGATTGCTTATAAGTGTGACAGAAACTGTTTTTAACTGTTTTATATACCGATAATAACTGTTATATATACCGATGATAACTGTTATATATACAGAGACTGCTTATATATGTTCACAAGTTTTTTATAATTGTTATAGAGACTACTTATAACTCAATAGAGATTTATTATAACTGCGATTGTAACCCATTACGACTAGTATAGTGACTTATAACCATTGTTTATAAGTGCTGTAGATACTGATCAAATGTATGATAAATACCGATAATAACTTTGAAAGAAATCAATAAATATGACAGAGAATGATTAAAATTGTTATGGCATAGACAACTTATAACTATGACAGTGGTTGCTTATAAGTGTCAGAGACTGCTTATAACAGTTTTATATACCAATATAACTGTTATATATATATATATATCGATGATATACCGGTAAGACTGAGGATAATTATTATGGTATTATTGTTATGGTATAAGGAATATAATTATTAGGGCATATATAACTTATAATTGTGACAGTGATTCCTTATAAGTGTGGCAAAGACTGCTTCTAACCGATATATTCGTTTGTATATACCGATGATAACAGTTATATATACCGAGACTGATTGTATATACAGATGATATCCCCTATAATCATTTATCTTTACAACGGTAGGTTAAGATTATTGCAAGGATTTATTGCAATGGCTTGATCCAATGGTAAATTGATTTAAATAATGATTTATTGCATCTACCCAAACGCAGACTGATTTTAGCAGTTTAAAAACAAATTAAATGAATTCAAGGCACACACGTATCTAAAATTAAGATAGCAGAATCATTCTTAAAATTCTGAAAAGTATTAGGCCTTTCTATCGCTTTTTTCGACAGACATGATTTTTTTCTTTATTAATTTTTACCTCCTTACATTATGCACAAATGTTTCCATATATCCCGTCATATATATTCTATTTTTTACCCTCTGCTTGCTACAAATTCAGTCAAAACTTCCAGTCCTCCATTTTCTAAATCCTATCTATTCCACACGGGTTGCACCGACCGAAAAGAAAAGATTAATATTAAATTAGACGTCCCGCCCCGTTTTATTTAAATCTTACCCATTCCGTTTTGTTTCTCTTGCAAGGAAAAAGATTTATTTCTGTTTTATCTATTTATTTATGGAAGATGCAAGTAAAAGAAAAAAATCGACGAGAAATAAGTAAAAATAAATAAGAATAAGGATGTACAATTTCGACGCGATATCCTCGGGTTGGTTTCCATGACAACCGGGAGTGATACATCAGTGGATGTTTTGCATCCTTTATGCTGAGTGAAATAAAAATTCGTTTTATTTAAATATAGTTATAAAAAAAAAATAACGGTGTGGTTGGGTTGTGAGATTTTGTTGTTGTTATTGTAGTGTATATCTTTTTTTTTTTTTCTGTTTATCTTTTTGGAAATGCTCAGAAAAACTTTTTTTCTTTCCTTTTTTTGGAAACAGGTGAGCTAGATCTCAAATAACTTCAACGTGAAGAAAGATTTCTGAAATTCTATTTTAGTGCAGATATTTTGTATACAAAGAATGCCTACGATATATGCCAGCAATCCACATAAAAACTTTTTTCTGAAAAAATTGAAAAACTTATCATGGATTGGAATTAGCTTTTGAATAAAACAAGTTTTAACTATATCCTGGTGGTAAACTTTTATTTAAAATGTCTATATCAGTAATTTAAAATCAAATAAAATGTTTTATTATGTAAATCTTAACAAGTGATAGTTTCTTCTTAATTGTGATATTTGTCACACTTTTACAAAAAGCATTTATTTTATAATGGCCAAAGTAGTAAAAACTGATGTATTAAAAAATAGTTTATGTGTGCATCCGTTTATTCAAAAATTAACTGTCCAATTTATGAGAAGAACTTTGATTTTAAAATAATATTCTTGAGAATATAGGACAGATATTGCCTGTTTTATTTATGCTTTTACAGTTACGAGATCGCAGAATAATTAAATTATATTTTGTGAACTCATGATGTGCATGAAACCTGGAACTATAGCAGGTTCCTATACCAGGTTCTATGTTTCACTTTAAGTGACCGCAGTGATGCAGTGACCCTCCCTAGATACGCACAATTGATTGTTGACTAGCAGAGCAAACCAGACTCTTAGTTGAAGTTATTAGCGCCTTTGGTTCAACTTACACCTGCGAATCGTTTTTTTTCTAAAATGAAATTGACCCAACACAAAACACGTTGAAACATAACGGACGCTAACCTGCAACACCCATAACGATGTGCAAATAGCCAAATTGAGATCGATTTTCAAAAGCTAAGTGAAAGAGTGGAAAAGCAAATATCGCACTGGTAAAATAAATAATTTTTAAAGATTTTATTTTTTTTTTTGTATTTCGTTTTTATTTATATATTTTTTAAAGATTTCGTTTTTGGTGTTATATATTTAATACTTTACAATGTCACGTTTAGTATCATTATTATTATGTTACCTATGTTTGCATGTAAGAATAAAAGTAAACACAATAATAATAATAACGCATTATGGTTCAGTTTTTAACTCCATAAAAAAGTTTAGACCCACTATAGTCTAAATCCAATATGGGGATATATAATGTTATATGTTGCCCGCAGAGTTAGGATGCATTTCCAAAGTGGTCCGCAAGATCATTTCGGTTGGCCGCACCTGAAGAAGAACCATTCCTGTGCATTGATGAATCTGGATGTAATAAAGTCCAGAGGAAGGCGAACTTAAAGATTTCTTAAAAAATGGTCTTTTTTTTTTTTTTTGTTGTTGTTGTCACACTGGCAAGTAAACTAGGCCAACATTTAAACAAACTTTTAATTTATGCAGATAGATGCCACACCGTTAATCAGTTCTGAATTAATAATATATATTAATAATATAGTAATATATAATTTAGTTTATTTTCCATTTTCTGAATGAAAATGACTTTTTAACAAAAGTCATGACAGTTTGGCTTGAAATATAATTTTAGTATTTTCTTTAACATTTCATTAATTTTAAATGTTTATTCCATTCAATTTAATTTAAATGCATTTAATTAATTTAATTCTCTGGCACTTGGTGCCACAGGTATCAGGGTTCGATTCCTGAAGTGCCATGGATGTTTGTAGTGGTTCGAATCCACTTTAAACCGTAGGTCTCGGTCTAATAGGATCGTAGAGCTTTGTGGGGGTTGTGTTACTCGCGTCGTCCGTAACATATCACCGAGCTGCAGATGCCCCTGGGTAGTATCAATGACAGTGGTGCAATCTGGTTGGGTTGCTTATATCATGATCGGTTCATTTTATTACATCTTATAAGCGGTTGCTTATGTCATAAAGATTAACTGTCTGTATAACAACAATGTTACTTACATTTAATTTTATTATCATTTAAACTCAATATTTAATACTTCTAAATCTTTGCATAGAATATAATTTAATTTTAATGTTAGATATGTTTGCATTAGATGCAACCGGATTATTTTATATAAAATTTAATGTTTCAATATCGCACTTAATGTAACACTTTTTTTCCATGACATGAATCACCACAAATTTATCGAAAAATGAAAAAGGAAATATTTTCAATGTTTCATTTTTAAAATGTATCAAAATAAGAACTAAACTCTTTGCATAAAATACGAAATGTAATGTACGCTAAAATTTAAAAAAATATTCGACATTTTCAAAGTAATGCATTTCTCATATTTGATCTTATTAAATGCAAATAAATTCAATTGTATCCATGACAAAGGAAATAAAAGTTCGTGAACGGACATATAATTAAATTTATTTTGTTCAAAATTTGTATATATATATATATATATAGTTATAGTAGCATATCGATAAAATAAGAAAAAAGTATATTAGTTTAAATAGCTTATAACTAAGAATAAATGCTGCAATATTTTTATACTTTAAATTTTGCATTTTAAAAGGGGAGGTATTCATGTATATTTTTAGAAAATTTTAAAGCTTAAATTTTAGTTTTAAAGGAAACAGGCCATTAAAGCAGTATTAAAGTAATACTTAACATTTTAATACGTCAGCTAGTAGAAAATAAATATAGCAATAAATAAGACTGTTAAATAAATATTTCTAATGACAATGAATATTTAAATGACGAATAAATAATAAGTGAATATGTATAATGATATGAAATGAACATTATTTCTAAATGAACATTTCTAATAATATTAAAAATTATTTCTAATATTTCAAAAATCTAATAAAAATAATATTTAATAACTTTTATATGAGCCCTCATGGCTGAATGGCTACCGTTCTGGCACTCGGTGCCACAGGGCTTGAGTCCCGGTGGTGCCATGGATGTTTGTAGTGGTTTGGAATCCATTTTAAACCGTAGGTCCCGATCAAATATGACTGCTACTACTATTGGCCCACACCACATCACTATGTCTAGAACTTATTTGACCTTTACAGTTTGGACCCTTTAAGTTTTACTTTGTGGGGAAAGAAGTCTGATTGGGCTCTGTGACGGTCTACGGTCATAGGAGACCGGGATCTACGGTTTAAAATGGATTATGAACCACTACGAACATCCATGACAACAGCGGGATTCGAACCAGAAACCTGTGTACCGAACGCCAGAGCGCTAGCCACTCGGCCATCAGGCCCCGGTTTAAAATGACTGTTGGGCATAGGACCGACAACTCTGACACGTAACGAATTTCATGTTTCAGAATTTGCCAGTAGGCAGACGGCCTTGGCCCACCATGGGGCTATTGCGCTATTTAAGAAGAAGGACCCTTTATATAGATTATATAGAAAATATTATTGAACATTGCCCAGATTTGACGAAATATCATTATATACATTGCTTTCATTTTCTACATTTGTGGGGCAAAAAAAAAATTAAATAAAAAAATTCCCAAATGAAATTTTAATGTAAAGTTTTGTTTCTTTTTGTTGTTTTAGAATGATGTGCACTTAGAATTGAGGTGATTCATCACATATGTAGCAAATTCAGCGCTATCAAAGAGTGCATCATGAGGAGCAGAAGTTACTACAAGGCAGCTGTATTAGTGCCACTATAACCTTTCAATAAAAAATCGGATCTTAAAAAAGGCACCTGAAAAGTTTATATTGTCCGATTCCTTGTATTCAACTGTGCTCACCTGCACTTAGCCATGACCATGAACTTTGTCGGTTGAGGTTGATGATCAACCAGAAGGCTCTTCGTCATCAACGCGTTCTCTAGCTTCTTTGAGTGTTTATACCACTTGCAAGCATTTCTTTCCGATATAGCAATGCTCACCGAATGCCTTCAGCAACATTCCGCAAACAAAATTGAAAGCAAGTTCTTTGCTCAATTCATTCAGACATTTAAAAAATTGCCGGAATCAGTTATAGTGTCTCACAAAGCCAAGCGTAACTCAAACACTATTGAATATTTTTACGTCCAATTTCGGATATATGTCAAAGACTGCCAGAAAGAAAGAAAAACAAATTGAAATTCCATAAGCCCTGGGAATTTTAAATTGAAAATGGGTCTCACTTTTTGGACACAGTAGTATTTGTAAAAACTTTGCATAAATCCTCAGTCTTTTTGGGTAGGTTTCTTAAATCTGCCTTTAAATAAAATCCTACCCAAATGCCTTACTCTATTTTATATCCGGGGACTTTCTTGGGCGTTAAACACACTTCCATTCCTTCTCTTTTTCCCTGGGACAAGTGTATTACTCCATTTGATACGATTATTGGCGCACCCCGATCTATCGGACCCGGGTGACAGGCGGCGCAGAAAATGAAGCTTCTCCAGCCGAAGAAGACACTTGGACAGATGACATCCCCCACTGGTTCGCTGTCACGCCCCATCTTTCAAACCGTCAACCTGTCGCGATTTTCATTCGCCGCCCCTTTCGCCCCCTACCCTCCTCTCCCTGAAGAAACCTGCTGGATTCTGCTGCCAGTTAGGAGGTGGAGGAATTCAAAGAGAGTGGAGGAAGAAAGAAATTCAGTCAATTAGATTAAGATGTGAAAGGCATTAAAAAAGACGAAAAATAAAAATGAAGTGTATAAAATAACAAGTTTGGGCTTCTTTTAGATTTAATTATTGATCCAGTTGCTCCTGTGATAAAGAGGCCATTTGATTATCAATTGATTTGATTGTTGAAATTTGATTGTTTCTGATTTAACATCGACAAGTATACATTATTAGATTAAGATTGCAAGTATTCCCATGTAAATGAGAACATTCTTGATATTTAAATTCTTCAGGTATACTGATATTATTTCTGTATAAATTAGAACATTTTAATCTTATTTAGTTTCTTCAGACATACTGATATTGTCTCACTGCAAATGGGAATATTAAATCCTTTTTAACTTCTTCAGGTATACTGTTAGTGTTTCAGTGCAATTGAGAACATTTAATGATATTTAATTCGTCGTCAAGTATTTCTGATATAACATCGCCAAGTCATATTATTAGATTAAGATTGCAAGTATTCCTATGTAAATGAGAACATTTTCTATTTAAACTCTTCAGGTATATATTTATACTCTTAACTCTTATTTTAAATTTTCAAGTATATATATGTATACTTATATCTCATTTTATATTTATACTTTTCAGAATTTAACATCTACAAATATACGTTATTGAAGATGTAACATTGTAATTATTCATAGCATTAACATTGTTAGTATTGTAACATAACCAACAATGTTAATGTTATGAATACTTAACATTAATATTGTGTTAACAAAACATTTAACATTGTAAGTAACATTAGCATTATAAGTATTCCCATGCAATTGAGAAGATTTTATGATATTTAAACCCTTCAGGTATACTAATATTGTTCTGTGCATATAAAATTTTCTGAATTTAACCTCTTGAGGTACATTGACATACTGAGACTTCTATGCAAATGAGAGCATTTAATGTTATTTAAATTCTTCAGGTATACTGGGTTCCAATGTTTCTGCTTTAAGATTGTCCAGTTTACATTATTAGATTAAGATTGCAATTATTCCCATATAAATGAGAATATTTTATGACGTTTAGACTTCTTTAACTTCTTCAGGTATATTGATATCGTTTGTAGATAAATGAGAACGGTTACTGATGTTTAACCTCTAAACGTTTGTCTGTAAATGAGAACAGCTAATTATATTAAACCTCTTTAGGCATATTGATATTGTTTCTGTGATAGACCATTTGATTAACAATGTTTCTGAATTAACAACTTCATGTACACTTTATTAGATTAACATTACAAATATTCCCATGTAAATGAGAACATTTTATGATGTTTAAACTCTTTAAGTATATAGATATCGTTTCGGTGCAAGTGAGAACATTTAATCTTGTTTAACTTCTTCAGGTATATTGATATCGTTTTCATATAAATGGGAACGGTTACTGACGCTAACCTCTAAACTTTTGTCTGTAAATGTGAACAGCTAAGGATATTTAACCTCTTCAGGCATATTGATATTTTTTATGTGTGAAACCATTTGATTAACCAATGTATCTGAACTAACATCTTCACGTACACTTTATTAAATTAACATTACAAGTATTCCCATGTAAATGAGAATATTTTATGATGTTTAAACTCTTTAAGTATACAGATATTGTTTCTATGCAAATGAGAACATTTAATCATATTTAACTTCTTCAAGTAGATTGTTATCTTCTGTATATAAATGAGAACGGTTACTGATGTTTAACCTCTAAGCTTTTGTCTGTAAATGTGAACAGCTAATGATATTTAACCTCTTCAGGCATATTGATATTATTTATATGAGAAACCATTTGATTAACCAATGTATCTGAATTAACATACACTTTATTAAATTAACATTACAAGTATTCCCATGTAAATGAGAATATTTTATGATGTTTAAACTCTTTAAGTATACAGATATCGTTTCTATGCAAATGAGAACATTTAATCATATTTAACTTCTTCAAGTAGATTGTTATCTTCTGTATATAAATGAGAACGGTTACTGATGTTTAACCTCTAAGCTTTTGTCTGTAAATGAGAACTGCTAAGCATATTTAAGCTCTTTAAGCTTATTGACATTGTTTCTGTGCGAGACCATTTAATTAACCAATGTTTCTCAATTAACATCTTCATGTACAGATTATTTGATTAGCATTGCATGTATTCCCATGTAGTTAGTAGTTTCTATTCCATTCTCTCTCCCCCTGAAGAAACCTGCTGGATTCAGGGAGTTAGAGGTGGAGGAATGCAAGCACTTCTGTTCCGAAGAAAGAAATTCAGTCAATCAGATTAAGATATCAAAGACATTAAAAATCAAAAATAAATGTATAAAAAATAACAAGTTTGGACTTGTTTTAAATTTAATTACTGATGCAAATGCTCCTGCGAAAATGAGGCCATTTGATTATCTAATGATGAGGTCTTTGATTATATGATGCTTATGAATTAACGTCGTCAAGTACACATTATTAGATTAATATTGCCAATATTACAATGTAAATGAGTTTATTTCATGATATTTAAACTTTCAGGTATACTGATATTATTTCTGTGTAACTGAGAACATCTAATCTTATTTAACTCTTCAGGTATGCTGGGTTCCAATGTTTCTGATTTAGCATCGCCAAGTATACATTATTAAATTAAGACTGCAAGTATTCCCATTTAAATGAGAGCATTTTATGATATTTAAACTTTCAGGTATAATGGATTCCAATGTTTCTAATTTAATATCGTCAAGTACGCATTATTAGATTAAGATTGCAAGTATCCCCATGTAAATGAGAACGTTTCATGATATTTAAACTCTGCATGTATACTAATATTATTTATGTGTAAATGAGAACATTTCATCTTATTTAACATCTTCAGGTATATACTGGGTTCCAATGTTTTTGATTTAACATAGTCAAGTATATTATTAGATTAAGATTGCAAGTATTTCCATGAAATTGAGAACATTTTATGATGTTTAAACTCTTAGGTAAACTGATATTGTTTCAGTGTAAATCAGAACATTTCATCTTATTTAACTTCTTCAGATATACACTAGGTTCCAATGTATTTCCATGTAAATGAGAACATTTCGTGATATTTAAAACCCTTCAAGAATACTGGTATTATTTCTGTCTAAATGAGAACATTTAATCTTATTTAACTTAAGATATACTGGGTTCCAAAGTTTCTGATTTATCATTGTCAGGTATACATTATTCAATATGTAACATTGTAAATATTCATAACATTAAAATAGTTAGTATTGTAACATAACTAGCAATGTTACTGTTATGAGTACTTATTAACATTATAAGTTAACAATTTGATTGTTGAATTAAAAAAATTTTATTTATTTAACATTTAAAACATTTAACATTACAAGTAACATTAACATTGTAAGTATTCCCATGAAAATGAGAACATTTTATGATATTCAAACTCTTAAGGTATCTGATATTGTTTCTGTGCAATGAGAACATTTAACGATATATAGGCATATAACGATATATAGGCATTTAGGCATATTGATATTGTTTCTGTGCGAGACCATTAAATTAACCAATGTTCTCCAATCCATTAACCAGTGTTTCTCTATTAACATCTTCATCTACACTTTTTATTAGATTAACATTGCAAGTATTCCTATGCAGTTAGAAGTCTCTATTCCATTTTCTATTGCTTTGAAGAAATCTGCTGGATTCAGCTTGTTAGAGGTGGAGGAACGCAAGCGCTTCCCTGGTAGTATTCAATTGCAAAGAAAGAATTTCAAGAGGAAATTCGGAATAAGATGTGAAAGGCATTAAAAAGAAAGAAACACTAAAATAAAATGAATAAAATAACAAATTTTCACTTGTTTTAAATTTAATTATTGATGCAATTGCACCTGAGGTCATTTGATTATCCTATGTTTCTGGTTTAACATCGTCAAGTATACATTATTAGATTAAGATTGCAAGTATTCCCATGATCAAGATCAGGGTAGAAAATCAACACAAATCATCTTGCGGGCCACTTCGGAATTGCATCATAACCCCGCGGGCCGCATATAAAATTATATCTTGACTTGACTAGGTGCTTTGAGATGTATGCTAAAAATTATATATACCCATATTAGATTTATACCTACTATAGATATTCTTATATTCATATTACAACATGTTATTCATATTACAACCTGATGTTCCAAGATGCGCGAGCATCATGAGTTCGCAGAATATAATAAACTCAAGAATAAAACTGGTAATATCTTTCCTATATTCGTAAGAATATTTTTTAAAATCAAAAGTTAATTTTTCTCATAATTTCGACGTTAATTTTTGAATATATGGGTGCACACATAATGTATTTTTTAATGCACCAGTTTTCACTGTTTTGGCCATTATAAAATGAATATATTTCGTAAAAGTGTGATAAGTAAATCAAGAAAAACCAGAAAAAGTTCAAGGCGGGCCGTGGGTTAGTCATCCTTGGTCTAGATGTTGCTGCCGACCAAGCGGAATAAGAAACAACAACATATACAGAATTCAGGATTTTTGATTATTAAATAATCTACTGTAATATAATAATCGATTCAGAAAAATCGGAAGTGGATCGTTCAGTGGTATAATTTTCATGTTATATCATAAGAATATTCAATAATATATGCCAATTTTTGAAAATTTCTTTTGAATGTTTTTTTGAGTAACACCAAATTTACAAGGGCATTTGACGTAACTAAAAATTCAAAATTTATCGATGTAACTGATTGGATGGTTGGAACTTATGAAACAATTAAGATTAAAAGAAAAGAAAAAGCATAAAAAAGACAGTATAGAATTAAATTGTATGGAAATAAAAAAAGAACTGAAAAGATAATTGCATTAAAGATTGACGATCATTAGTTAAATTTAATTTATCAGTGGAATTAATTGGGTTGGAGATGTTTTTTTTTTTTTTAAATGAAGTAATTAGTGACTGTTCAAATTGAAATGGAAATAAAAAAAGAGGGAAAAAAAAGAGATTCAGAATTAAACTGTAAGAAGAAAATTCAAAATTATAATTGTACGGGAAAACTGACGATTATTAATTAATTTTCATTTATTAATATAATTGTTCTTAAGAGAATTTTTAATTAGAATTAACTCGTGTGAAAGAAATTTCTGATAATTAAAATTAAAAAAAAAACGTATTAAAAAGGGCATAGAATAAATTCAAATACATTTGGCAAAATTTCATGCATTTTGAAAAGCACATTTAAGTAGATTATACCTATTTATAAATAGTTAATGTCCAAGAATGATGATGTAATACTTAGCTGATTATAAAGAGACAGGGTTTATTTTTAAGACTTCTGTTGTGACAATATGGCAATATGTATTTGTAAATATTTTTTTGAATAAGGTAAAAATTTTTAGAATTATTATATAAATCATGTATTATATTTATGGCACATTTTTATGTGTGTCTCTTGGAAGGGGGTGTTTGGTGGTCACTAGCCCTTACCTGGATACAAATTCAACATGTTCAAAGGGATGACCAGTGTTGCCTCAAAACCAATCTCCCGGTGTATTGGGGAAGTCATTGCCCGATAATGTAAACAGGGTGAGATGATGGGAGAAGGAGAAAGGGAAAGAATGTAATACAGAGTAGTATATATCCTGAATCGAACATATGATTTTAATCCTGAAAATCCCTCAGGAACGGAAAAGCTAAATTAACGCGAATGAAACCGCGGAGTATCCACTTGTAAAAAAACTAATGAGATTTATGTAATTGTGATTTTTCATTGAGAATAGTTTGTAGTTGTGGATCAATTTTACTTGTACCAATTATTAAAAGAGATTTAAGATGCTCATTGATTAACTTAGATCTGTAAACATTTTTTGTGTACTTCATAGTTCCATTTGAAGGAAATATGGTTTCAATGTGTATCAAAAGGATTTTTTGAAAATTCTTAATTTCATTTGCAATGACATCAAAGTCTGAGAAACGAGTATCAAAATTTATCTTCAAAGCACTCAAAACTTCGACTGCAAAATCGACGGGAAACTCAGTCTCAGAAGTGCGGCTGAATATTTCACATTTTTAAAATATGGGAAACATTTTTTACGTTATTGTGATTGAAACAATATTATTTTCTGTCGGAAGGATTTAATATTAGTGTATAGATCAGGGAGAAGCTGGTTTTCTCCTTGCAATCTCAAATTTAGTTCGTTCATATGTTTTGTCAAATCGACATAGAGTGCCCGAAGTTCAAAAAAAAAAAGCGCTGCAGAACTTTTTCTGCAACTAAGCCAGCGTATGGCAGTCATATGGGAAATCATTATCTCCCATATCTTCAATAAACTCGCGGATGATTCATTAATGTTTATGATTCAGCCCAGTGGATCTGATGAAATTAACAACTGATATGACTGTTTTTAAAACTTCACACATATCCAAGCATTTTCCGCAAAAGGACTGTTGATGAATGATACAATGTAAGACTAATGGTTTTGAACCACCGTCATTTTCTACTACCTTTGACTCAAGTGCAACCACTTTTATTTTTACCACACATGTTTTTGCCTCCATCAGTTGTAATAGATTTCATGTTTTTCCATCGTAGATTTGTTTGTGACTAATCCTCAGTGTCCTGCAGTGCAGGACGGACAACCCATGAGTAATCTACTCATGGATGGAGGGAAAGGGGGCAGCTTCTGTTGTGATGGAGCACCCGTAAGTAGAAGTCCGACTTGGCTCCGTGACGCTCTTTACAGTCATAGAAGACCGGGACCTACGGCTTAAAGTGGATTCCGAACCACTACAAACATCCATGGCACCGCCGGGACTCGAACCCAAAACATGTGGCACCGAGCGCCAGAACGCTAGACACTCGCCCATGCAGGCCCTCCATCGTAGGTTCTTTTTATTAATGGCATTGTCAACTCCCTTAAAAATATCTTTCCCATTAGTCGTGCAGTGAATACTATCAATATCACGATGTTCTTAATACACTTCATAGTTTTTATTTACTCCTAGAATAAAATCAACACCTGAGCTGTATCTGACACATCCGTTGACTCATCCAAGGCCAGAGAAAACCACTCAAGATGTTCATTTTTGTCAGATAGTTGAGATGATATATTTTCTGCTATGTCTTGTACCCTCCCAGCCACGGTGTTTACTGACAGACTGACAGTTTTAAATAAATTTTCCTTTTCGGAGCACATTTCTTCGGCTACTGCAATTACGCATTCTTTGATCATTTCTCCATCGGTAAATGGTTTTCCTTGTTTTGAGATTTCAAGAACCACACGAAAGCTGGCACGAGATGCAGCCTCATGTTCAGTATTGACTTTCGTAAGCAAAGATTGTTGCAATTTCAATCCGCGCTTCAAAGCTTCAAAATTTTCTATCAACAAACTTCCTGTATATTTTGAGTAATTTTGAAAATGTTTCGTTTCATAATGACGTTTAATGTTATATTCTTTGAGAACGGCTATGGTTTCATTGCCAAACAAACATAGCACCTTATTACTACCTCCATCACGAAATATTGAAAGTTCCATTGATCTTTGAATGTTCTGCATTTACTGTCTATTTTTAGCTTCTTTTCCATACTAATAAATCACACAAAAAAAAAAGTACAAGTTAAATCAAAATATAGTTACGTATGGGCGTTGGTTGGATCGGTCTTTTAAACGGGGTTACGCACTACTTTACTTCACAATAGACACAGTTCCGCTTCCTTCGCCTTCCCTAGGTAGACTGAGTCACGGTCGAGCCGCTAACTTTTTCTACTCCAATTACTGCGATCTCGAAATGAGTGGAATACACCAGAACCTTCTCGAACCAATGAGGTTATTCACGAATGTTTAATTGTTTCTGCGCTTTCGAAACTACTAACACCGCCATCTGTTAGCGATGAAGGATATTACCTGCCTATTTCCGCTTTTGACCACTAGATGCCGTAAAATATCACGGTCGTATCGATACACACAATGATAATTGAACCGCGAATTTAGCAAACGTATACTCGCTCAGAGCGCGTACTCGGCGACTAGTCTAGAAATTATAGATAATGACAGAAAGATTAAAACGGTTTAGCCCTTGATACTTACTGGACAAAAGGCTGGAATATATTAAATAAAAGTTGTATAAAAGCAACATGACTCAAGTATCAGAGCCTCAGAGTGAAAAATAAAATTAAATAAATATTTTTAATGATTTTATTTTTTTTTTCTATTTCGCTTATATTTATACATTTTTTATATTTCATTTTTAGTGTTATATATTTCTTTAAAATACGCTTGACTATCGTTGTTATTATATTATCTATGTTTACATGCATGAATAAAAGTAAACACAAAAATTAGAATTCAAAATGTTCAATTTTCCCCTTCAAAAAAAAAATCGTTAGTGTTAATCGTTAGTTAATCGTTTAATCTAAATCTAATATGATATATAGTTTTATGTGCGGCCCGCGGAGTTAGGATGCATTTTCCAAAGTGGCCCCAAGATCATTTGTGTTGGCCACCCCTGTTCCAGACAGTTTTCTGAGGATGTTCTATTGCAACTTTTTAGCATTTAAAGCACAATTGATTCATAACTCTTGTTAAATTTCGCAGAGAAAAAAACAATTACAAAAAAAAAATTAATGCGAAATACTTTAAATGACTTATTTACGTTAAAGCATTAAAATAGAAACTTGTAGCAATAAATATAAATTTCGGTAGGAAAGAAATAATTATTATTAGTCTGTTTCGCACCAATAAAACCGAGAATCATAAAAAAAAAATATTGCCGTATTTTTCCATTTTGACATGGAATGCTAGAATAATTACATCGAAATATATTTACCAACATATTAAAAACGACATTAAAAATAAATCGACTCCCATTTAAAACATATTGCGTTTCTCAAAAATGATGTCCTGAAGTATTTTTTTCTTTGTGCAAACCTTCGCAACAACTTGAGACATTAATTACAATTTCTTAAACGCAAACTTACAACCCCTGATTAACGACAATTACACTTTTATTTTGGTTTTTATTGCCTTAAACCGTCACCTTTCTTAGCGACAAAGTATTAAAAAAAAAAAGTAAACTAAAGTCCAAAAGAACATTAACCTAAACATAAAATGGCGGGATAAAAAAAAATCCGAACTATAAACGCAACGTATAAAATAATAATAATAAAAATAAAAGAGGCAAAAATGATTTATCATCTTACCTCGGTGAAAAAAAAAGTAAATCACATGAAAAGAGCCTCGTAAAAAAGCAGCCTCTATAAAATATGAGATTGTTGGACGTTTTCTAGTTACAAAAATGGCAAAAAACTGCCATAAACATTTCCTCTGTTGACATAAAAAAAAGTTCGGGTATTGCTTGGCGTTTAAGAAAGAAACACCACAAAATAGTTTTTATTAGATTAGCACTGTCACTGGCGCACAAACTTGGATGGCGTGCGCCAAGATTGCAAATTTGAATATATCTAAGCACCTGAATCTTGCATATCTGGCGCCATTTTTATGGCAAAGAGGTTAGAATCGTAAAAACCTTTACATGGCTTCTCCATTACGAAGGGAAAGTGAATGCAGAATACCGGGCCTAGATAAGACTTATAAAGGGGTTAATTTTACAGCATCGGGGACTGGGTTTTCTCTCCCTAGAATTATTGTTCCAAAGATATGAGACGCATAAAATGTTCACCCCACTGAATTTTAACGTCTCACTTGAAGCTCGTAACGGAATATTTTCATTACGGCAAAGGAAAATACCATAGAGAATTTTATAAATTGGATGCATAATCTTATTACTTCTTTTTATGAAGATTTTTTTATCTATTATTTGGTGGTAAACTTTTACAGCTTTAGTAATGAAAGTATTGTAACAATTTCAAATAAATAAAAAAAAATTGGCAATTTTTGTATCTGATAAAGGTAAAGTTCTGTTAGCTGCATTTTTATATGTTTTTCTACAACATCTTGTTTATCATAAATATTATGAATAGTATCTCAAATTTACGTACGTCCTAGGATAATTTATATTATGTAGTAAACTAGAAAATTGCAGATCACTTTTTGCTGCTCCATAACTCTTAACTTTGGTATTTAAGAACATATGAAAGTTTTTTTTAGATATTCGTCTGCATTTGAGAAGAGAACATTTAAAAATATTGCATAAAGGTTCTGAGCAAGTCTAATATCTCTGAGTATATAATGATTTCTTGCAAGATACCGAACAACATTGAGTGTTGTCTGGCAAGTTGGTGTCTGCTAGTATGACTTTAATGCTATACTTGGAGATAAGTATTTATTTTCAATTGTACCATAGTGCTATATATATATATATATACGTATATATATATATATATATATATATATATATATATATATATATATATATATATATAAATAATAAACCATTGTTTAATTTTATAAGTACAAATATTAAATCCTTATTTTTACCACATCTAATTTATGTCATACCCTATATCATTTTCGAGCAACAAATAAAGTTAAAGTATTCTAGAATAGATGTTGTAAATTAAATTTGTAAATTAATTAAATTATGTTTATTTAGTAGGTTTTTTTATGCTTTTAAATATTAATTATAGATACTTAAAATATAATATCATCAAATATCTTGTTCAGTTTTTTTTTTTTTCTTTCTATTAATTATTTTTAATATAAAGTACCTGTTTGTCTTCTCTTTAACGAATAATTATAAAGATATTTAAAAATTAGAACCACCCCCTTTTTTATATCAAAATTCAAAGAACAGACATCACTCCTACCAGTGCAATAATTATCTCTTAACCCACGTCCTCGACATTAAAATTAATAATTATGGTAACCCTAGTAAAAGAGAAAGCGCTGATACTACAGTTTGCAAGCCAAAGACGCCAGATGTACAATAGCCAATGGCGACAGATTGCAGAATAAATGTAAGAATGTAACTTAATGTGTTATTAGAATTTTCGTTGGCTAGAATTCTTATAACAGTTACTCTTAAACTAAATCTATTTTGTATTTAAAAAATAATTTAATTATTCACTCAAATAGAACAAATTTAAAAAAAAAAAAAATTTTCCTAGTGAATAATAAAACGAAATGGCCTGTCTTTTGATTCTGAATTCTAGAATAACATGGTAACTATAAGGCAGTCATTTTATTCCGCAAGCATTGAATTTCGAATATGTTTTTCAAAAGGAAAATTATTCAATAAACGTTCAAGAATTTCGCAAAGAAAAAGAGACTTTTAACCGGCAAAAGAAAAAGAATTCAAAAGAATAAATTAGTTCAATTCATGCATCATATCTGTAATCGATCTTTACCATCTGTACTTAACGGGCGAAAAATAAAGTTCTAATTTTTCCTTTTTTTTTTTTTCTTTCTAGAAATAGAAGCACATCAGGTCTCAATTATACTCTCTGGTGGGAAATTTTTCCTTTTGTAGTGTAGACAGAAGTGAATATCGGAAAGCGGAGCGCAATGTAAGTCTCGAAGCGTTGCATATTTTTTTGAATATGAAGAGAAAGGACATCTTGTTGCATTTCAAACTTCAAAGCGGTTGATGGAAGTTAGTTTGTCTTATTTTATTTTGTCGAAATTCGATTCTGAAGCAATGGCATGTGGGACAGAATGGAATTACTGTTAGACTGTTACTGTTGTTGTTAGAAGAATTTAGTGTTAGTTTTAGAAAATGCTGGTGATTATTTCAGAGAGGCCTGAGGAAGAGTTGTCATTGCCCCTATGAAAACGATAACTGATGTCCTTTTACATTAAAAAACGATAACGATTAGATGTCCTTTTTACATTAAAGATAACGAAAAACATAATATTAAAAATTTTGAATATATTTTAATTCCATTTGTAACTCCCGCCATCTATTGGAGTGATTTTGATATTTAATGGAACAAAACATCCCATTTAAGTCAAGACACAGTGAAAGTAAAATAATTAAAAGGAAAATATAATATTATTGGAGAGGAATAACGAATCTATACTAGGATCCGACTATTGTTTATATATTTTTCGTCATTCTCAATCCCCTCCGAGAGATGGCATGAGTTACAAATAGAATTAAAATATATTTAAAATTTTAAATATTATGTTTTTCGCTGTCTTTAATGTACAAAAGGCATCAGTTATCTAATCAGAATATTTTTAAAAGACATCAGTTATCTGACCAGGATATTTTTAATGTAAAACGAACATCAGTTATTCAATTAGGATATCAGTTTTTAATGTAAAAGGACATCAGTTATCTAATTAGGATATCAGTTTTTAATATTATCAGTTTTTAATCAACAGTTTTTCATACGAGCAATGACGGGCAAATTCTTCCTCAGGCCTGTCTGAAATAATCACCAGCATTTTTTAAAAACTAACAAATTTGTACGTATTCCATTCTGTCCCACGCGTTTATTCTTCAAAATCGAATTTCGACAGAAGAAAATAAGACAAACTACCTTGCATCAACCGCTTTGAAGTTTGAAATGCAACAAAATGTCCTGGCTCTTTATATCCAAAAATTATGCAATGCAGACTCCGCTTTCAGATATTCACTTCTGTCTAGACGTCAAAAGGAAAGAATGTTCCCAGCGGAGAATATAATTGAGACCTGTTGTGCTTCTATTTCTAGAAAGAAAAAGGAAAAAAAAGAAAAATTAGAACTTTATTTTTCGCCCGTTAAGTACAGGTGGTGAAGATCGATCACGGATAAGATGCATGAATTGAGCTAATTTCTTTTTTTTTTGAGTTCTCTTTTTTTTTTTTATTTTTACCTTTTTAAAAGTTTTTGTCTCTATTTCTTTGAGTAATTCTTGAATGTTTATTGAATAATGTGAGACCTGATGTGCTTCTATGTCCAGAATTAAAAAATTAGAACTTTTATTTTTTATCCGCTAAATTCAGATGGTAACATATAACTTAAATTGATCTTTGATATTTATTCTTTAACATTTATTCTTAATTCGATCCTTGTTAATTTTCAATCTCTTATCCATTTAAGTCACAAAAGAATGCCACCATAAAGTCTTTTTGTAAGTTGATAACTACTGATCTAATATATAGGTATATAAATATATTTTTGTAAAAACTGAATATAATAAATAAAAGCTATATAGTGGAACATACACTGGGGTATGTGTACCTAGGTTAAGAATCCCTGATCTAATGTACAGGAGTATTGTATCCAAATATATTTCTGTAAAGGCTGGGATATAATAAATAAAAACTGTATAGTGCAGCATGAATCAAGTATCAAAGACTTGAAGTGAGTTTGATATTTAATTGGACAAAACATCCCATACAAGTCAAGATACAGTGCAAAGATACCAATTAAAAGGACGATATAAATTATGTGGGAAGCTATATTAGGATCCGATTATTGTTTATCTACTTTTCATCATTCTTAATCACTCTGATAGATGGCATGAGTTACAAATGGAATTAAAATATATTTGAAATCTTAAATATTGTGTTTTTAATTTTAATGTAAAAATCTACATAATCTAATCAGGATATCAATTTTTGATGTAAAAAAGACATCTGTTATCTAATAAGTTTTAATGAGTTACTTAATCTATCAGTTTTTTAATGTAAAAAGTACATATGTTTTTTTTATAAGGACAATGGCAACTCCTCCTCAGTCCACTGAAATAATCACCAGCATTTTCTAAAACTAACAATAAATCCAAATTCTCTGATTTTTCAGAATCGAATTTTGACAGAAGAAAATAAAACAAACTAACTCGCATCAACCGCTTTGAAGTTTGAAATGCAACAAAATGTCCTTTCTCTTTATATTCAAGAATTATGCAACGCTTCGAGACACCGCGTTCAGATATTCACTTCTGTCTGGACTTCAAAAGGAATAATTTTTCCCAGTGGAGAGTATAATTGAGACCTGATGTGGTTCTATTTCTAGAAGAAAGAAAGAAAAAAAAGGAGAATTTAGAACTTTATTTTTCGCCCGTTAAGTACAGATGGTAAAAATCGATCACTGATACGGTGCATGAATTGAATTTTCTTTTGGTTTTTTTAATTTTCTTACTGGTTAAAAGTTTATGTAGCTTTTTCTTTGAGAAATTCTTGAATGTTTATTGAATAATCTCCTTTTTCGAAAACATATTCGAAATTCAATGCTTGTGGAATGAAACGACTGTCTTGGAGTTACCATGTTATTCTTGAATTGAATCGAAAAACATTTTGTTTTTATTTTTTCATTATGAAGATTATTTTTCAAAGTTTTTCCATCTGAGTAAATAATTGAAGTATTTTTACATACAAAAAATTGAAATAATTGAATATTTTTACATACATATTTAATTTAAGAGTAACTATTAAAAAGAATTCTAACCAACGGAAAGGCCAATAATACAGGGTGATTTTAATTAAAGTCCCACTTTCAAAAAATGATGTAAAAAAAAGAACAATTCGTCCCAACAGTGTCACAACTGTTGAATGACTTGGAAGTCATTTTTTCCATCAAGAAAACGAAAAACAATCAAGCAAACTAAAGTTTATCAATTTCTACAAAATATCACTGGCAGCCGAATTCAATACCACTTACAGCGCCAACTATTAATACACTTTGGAACTTTTTGGTTCGAGTGGTTCTTTTACACCATTTTGAAAGTGGGACTTTAATTATAATCACCCTGTATATTAAAATAAATTCTTATATTTATACTACAACTGTCGCCATTGGCTAGTGTACATTTAGCGCCTTTGGCTAGTAAACTGTAATATAGGCGCTGTATGAGGGTTACCATAACTATTAATTTTAACGTAGAGGAAGTTGGTTAAAAAAGAATTACTGCACTGGTAGGAGCGATGTCTGTTCGAATTTGAATTTTGGTTAAAGAAAAAGGGGAGTATTTTCTAATTTTTAAATATTTATCCTGGTTAATCGTAGAAGAGTGGCAAGTTACACATATACTTCATCTTAAAATTATTAATAAAAATAAATCAACGAATAAGATTTTTGATGTTACTGAATTTTAAACATCTATAATTAAACTTTATTTGTTCTTTTAATATTAATAATCATAAAAACCCTACTAAATAAATGAAATTAAGTTAATTTTCAAATCTAAGTAAAAATGTATTTCAAAAATACTTTAATATTATTTGTTGTTTGCAAATAATACAGAGTATGGCATAAATTTGGTGTAGTAAAAGTAATAGTTTATTATTTGTAGTTATAAATTGAAACACACAAGGTTTATCATTTTCACAAATATTTGATGCCATTGCCTTTTGCCATTAATGCACATGTGCAAAATCAAACCATGTGTTGTGTTGATTCGTGATTTCTTTTCAGAATATCTATGTTTTCATTGGCCCTGCGCAGCTGAATTATCCAGTGATTTATTATCTGTATGTTATAAAACTAAATAATGATTTATTATCTACAGTTATAAAAACTTAACAATAGTTTATTATCTGTAGTTGTAAAACTGAGCAAGGATTTATTATCTGTAGTTATAAAACTGAACAATGCTTTATATCTGTTATAAAACTCATTATTTGTAATTATAAAACTAAACAATGGTTTATCATCTGTGCGTTATAAAATTAAACAATGGTTTATTATCTGTAGTTATAAAACTAAACGATGGTTTATTATGTGTAGGGAATAATGTCAAACATTGTTTATTACATTAAGATCACACTAGAAGCCACCAACTTGCCAGACGTCACTCAATGTGGTTCCACAAGAAATATATACTCAGACATATTAAACTATAGATATTGCCGGACATCGTCAACAGAGATATTGCCAGGCATCACTAACTGTGGTTCAATATCTTACAAGAAATCATTATATGCTTGACTATATATAGACATATATTAGACTTGTTCAGAACATTTATGCAATATTTCAAAATATCCTGTTCTCAAATGCAGATCAATAAATAAAAAAACATGTTCATATGTACATAAATACCAAACTTAATACTTTGCAGCTTAAGTGGTCTGCAATTTTCTATAACATCTAATATACTTGGACGCAAGTAAATTTAAGATAATATTCATAATATTTATGATAAACAAGATGTTGTAGAAAAACATATAAAAAGGGGCAGCTAACAGAATCTGCACCTTTATCAACTAAAAAAATTGCAATTTTTTTTTTTTTCAGTTCGAAATTTCCTATTTTCATTACTAAAGCTGTAAAAAGCTTTCACCAAATAATATATCAAAAATATCTTCATAAAAAGAAAGTAATAAGATTATGTATAAAATTTATAAAATTTTCTATGGTATTTCCTTTATCCTTAATGAAAATATTCCGTTAGGAACTTCAAGTGAGACGTTAAAATTCAGGGGGTGAACATTTTATGCGTCTCATATCTTTGGAACAATAGTTCTAGGGAGAGAAAACCCAGCCCCAGATGCTGTAAAATTAACACCTTTTATATGTCTTATCTAAGCCTGGTATTCTGCATTTACTTTCCTTCTTCGTAATGAGAAGCCAAGTAAAGGTTTTTTACGATTCTAACCTCTTTGCCATAAAAATGGCGCCAGATATGCAAAATTCAGGTGCCTAGATATATTCAAATTTGCAATCTTGGCGCACGCCATCCAAGTTTGTGCGCCAGTGACAGTGCTAATCTAATAAAAACTATTTTGTGGTGTTTCTTTCTTAAACGCCAAGCAATACCCGAACTTTTTTTGTCAACAGAGGAAATGTTTATGGCAGTTTTTGCCATTTTTGTAACTAGAAAGCGTCCAACGATCTCATATTTTATAGAGGCTGCTTTTTTTTTTTTACGAGGCTCTTTCATGCGATTTACTTTTTTTTTTTTCACCGAGGTAAGATGATAAATCATTTTTTGTGTTTGTTTTTTATTTTATTATTATTATTTTATTCGTTGCGTTTATAGTTCGGAAATTTTTTTATACCCGCCATTTTATGTTTAGGTTAATGTTCTTTTTGGACTTTTGTTGACTTTTTTAATGCTTTGTCGCTAAGAAAGGTGATGGTTTGAGGCAATAAAAACCAAAATAAAGGTGTAATTGTCGTTAATCAGGGGTTGTAAGTTTGCGTTTAAGAAATTGTAATTAATGCTGCAAATTGTTGTAAAGGTTTGCAAAAGAAAAAAAATTTAGGACATCATTTTTGAGAAACGCACAATATGTTTTAAATGAGTCGATTTATTTCTTTTTTTAATATGTCGTAAATATATTTCGATGTAATTTTTCTAGTATTCCATGTCAAAATGGAAAATTACGCCGATATTTTCTTTTTTTTTTATGATTTTCGGTTTTATTGAGTCGGAGCAAAAACAAACTAATAATAATTATTTCTTTCTACCAAAATTTATATTTATTGCTTCAAGATTCTATTTTAATGATTAAACATTAATAAGTCTTCCAAAGTATTTAGCAGTAACTTTTTCTAATCTTTTTTTCCTCTGCGAAATTTTACAAGAGTTATGAATCAATTATGTTTTAAATGCCAAATTGTTACAACAGATCATCTTCAGAAAGCCGTCTAGAATTTATAATAGTATTTTAATATGTATAAGTCTTCCAAAGTATTTCGCAGTAAATATATTTCCGTAAAGGCTGGAATATAATAATTAAAGGCAATGTAAGGCAACATTACACAGGAGTACGCTTATTCTAGGTCGGAAAACACTGATGTAATTTATAGGGAGTATTGTATCTAAATGTATTTCTATAAATCTGGAATATAATGAATGAATGCTATGTAGTAAAACATACACAATTATAAGCGTATTCTATATTGGAAACCATTGATCTAGTGTATAGTGAGTATTGTATCTAAGTTTATTTCTATAAAGACTGAAATGTAATAAATAAAGCTGTATAGTGCAACATGACAGAAGTATCAAAGCCTTGAGTGCGTTTGGTATTTAATGGGGCAAAAAATATTCCATACAAGTCAAGATACAAAGAAAAAAATAATTAAAAGTAAAATATAATATTGTGTGGGAGATGTTAAAAATCTATACTGTGATCTTACTATTTTTATTTACTTTTCAATGCTTAATCACCCCTATAGATGGCGTGAATAACAAATGAAAATAAAATATATTTAAAATTTTTAATATTAGGTTTTTCATTTCTTTAATGTAAAAAACACATCAGTTATCTAATCAGGAAATCAGTTTTTTAATGCAAATAGGACATCGCATATTAAATCAGGATATCAGTTTTTAATGTAAAAATGACATCAGTTATCTAATCAGGATATCAGTTTTTTAAAGTAAAAAGGATATCTTTTTCTAATCAGGATATCAGTTTTTAATGTAAAAAGGGCATCACTTATTTAATTAATCAGAATATCAGTTTTTTTAATGTAAAAACACATCAGTTATTTAATCAGGATATCAGTTTTTAGTGTAAAAAGGACATCAGTTATCGTTTTTCATAAGAAAAATGACAACTCTTCCTCAGGCCTGTCTGAAATAATCACCAGCATTTTTAAAACTAACAGTAAATTCGTACTAATTCCATTTTGTCCATTACGCTGATTCTTCAGAATCGAATTTCGACAAAAGAAAATAAGACAAACCAACTTGCATCAGCCGCTTTGAAGTTTGAAATGCAACCAAATGTCCTGGATCTTTATCTTCAAAAATTATGCAACGCTTCTAGACTTTCCGCTTTAAGATATTCACTTCTGTCTAGACTTCAAAAGGAAAAAATTTTCTCAGAGAAGAGAATAATTGAGACCTAATGGGCTTCTATTTCTAGAAAAAAAAAAAAAAAAAAGAAAGGAAAATTTAGAACTTTTTATTTTTCGCCCGTTAAGTGCAGATGGTAAAGATCGATCACAGAATATAATGCATGAATTGAGATAATTTCTTCTTTTTTCTTTTTTTTTTTTACTGGTTAAAAGTTTTTGTCCCTTTTTATTTGAGAAATTCTTGAATGTTTATTGAATAATTTCCTTTTTTGAAAACATATTCGAAATTCAATGCTTGTAGAGTGAAATGACTGCCTTAAAGTTACCATGTTATTCTAGAATTCAGAATCGAGAGACATGCCATTTCGTTTTTATTAATCATTACCAAAACGATTGTTTAAATTTATTCCATCTGGGTGAATAATTGAAGTATTTTCACATACAAATAAGATTTAGTTTAAAAGTAACTATTACAGAAATTCTAACCAACAAAAAATGCCAATAATACAGGGTGATTATACAGTCCCACTTTTAAAAAGATGTAAAAAAGAACCACTCGTCACAATCAATTCAAATTTGAACTGAATATACTTGAAGGGGCCTGAAGGGCGACATGGTATGGCTTCAAAAAAAAAATGTTCCAAAAAAAAGTTTTCACCGAGTTATCTCACTCAATTTGTCATTGCCTTGCCATAGTGGATGGGCTTTCCACTAACAGTGTCACAACTGTTGAAGGACTTGGAAGTCATTAAATGATGAGCATAATGACTTAGAAGTCAACACACCGAAACAATCAAGTACATTGGACACTAAAGTTGATTTAATGTGCGACTCATGACAAATACGTTGTAATTTCGATTCAAAATATCTCTATCAGCCGAATTCATTTTCTATATTCCGCTTACAGCGATATCTATTAATACACTTTGGGGCTTTTTTTGATTCCGTACTGTTTCCCCCTTCTTCAAGTATCTTCAGTTCAAATTTGAACACATTGTGAAGAGTGGATCTTTTTTTACAGCATTTTGAAAGAAGGACTTTAATTATAATCCCCTGATGCATATTAAGTTACATTCTTGCATTTGTACTGCACTCTGTCGCCATCGGCTAGTGCACATCTGGCACCTTTGGCTAGCAAACTGTAATATCGGTGCCTTCTCTTTTACGAAGGTTACCATAGTTATTACTTTTATGCAGAGGAAGTGGGTTAAAAGAGAATTATTGCACTGGTAGGAATGATGTCTGTTCCGAATTTGAGTTCTAATTTTTAAATAACCCTCCTGATTATTCTTAAAAGAAAAGAAATGTCTTCTTTTTTTTATTATTTTTCATTTTATTAATGATTTTAAGATAAAGTATTTGTGTAACATTACTTTATCTTAAAATCATTAATAAAATGAAAAATTGAATAAGATATTTGATTTTATTAATTTTTAAAAATTTATAATGAAATTTTGTTAATTCTTTTGGTATTAAAAATAATAAAAACAATATTAAATAAATAAATTTAAATTAATTTTCGAAACTAAGTAAGCATCTATTTTAGAATATTTATTCAGAAATTTTATTGTCTGAAGTGATATGATACAAGGTATGGCATAAATTAAGTGTGGTAAAATAATGGTTTACTATGTATAGTTATATAGTGAACACACACAAAGTTTTTCATTTTCTAAAATATTTGATACCACTACCTTTTTTTGTCATTAATGCACATGTGAAAATCGATCAGACCATGTGCTGTGTTAATTCGTGATTTCGATTAAGAATATTTATAATTTCATTGCCCTTTCACACAGTTGTATAAGCTGTTTCTAACTAATGGTTTATTATCTGTATGTTATGAAACTAAACAATAGTTTATTATTTGAACAACAAACCTTTCCTTTTTTTTTTCCCAACAAGTTATAAAACAACGAGTAAACAATGGTTAGTATCTAGTATGCTATATAATATCAAATTAACTTGGATGTAAGTAAATTAAGATAATAATTCTATTCATAATATTTATGATAAACAAGATGTTATATAAAAACACATAAAAAGGCAGGTAACAGGACTACCTTTATCAGATATAAATATTGTCTGGTTTGAAATAGTAACAATACTTTCATTACAAAAGCTGTAAAAGTTTACCATCAAATAATGTTTCACAATACCTTCATAAAAAGAAGTAATAAGATTATGTATCCAATTTATGAAATTTTCTATGGTATTTCCTTTTCTGTAATGAAAATATTCCGTTGGAAACTTCAAGTGCGACGTTAAAATTCAGTGGGGTGAACATTTTATGCGTCTCATATCTTTGGAACAATAACTTTAGGGAGAGAAAACCCAGCCACCGATGCTGTAAAATTAACCCCTTTATAAGTCTTATCTAGGCCTGGTATTCTGCATTTACTTTCCCTTCGTAATTGAGAAGCCATGTAAAGGTTTTTACGATTCTAACTTCTTTGCCATAAAAATCGGCGCCAGATATGCAAGATTCAGGTGCCTAGATATATTCAAATTTGCAATCATGGCGCACGCCATCCAAGTTTGTGCGCCAGTGACAGTGCTAATCTAATAAAAATTATTTTGCAGTGTTTCTTTCTTAAACGCCAAGCAATTCCCGAACTTTTTTTATGTCAACAGAGGAAATGTTTATGGCAGTTTTTTGTCATTTCTGTAACTAGAAAACGTCCAACGATCTCATATTTTATAGAGGCTGCTTTTTTTACGAGGCTCTTTTCATGTGATTTACTTTTTTTTTTTTTCACCGAGGTAAGATGATAAATCATTTTTGCCTCTTTTTTTTATTATTATTATTTTATTCGCTGTGTTTATAGTACGGAAATTTTTTATGCCGTCATTTTATGTTTAGGTTAATGTTCTTTTGACTTTTTTTACTTTTTTAATACATTGTCGCTAAGAAAGGTGATGGTTTAAGGCAATAAAAACCAAAATAAAGGTGTAATTGTCGTTAATCAGGGGTTGTAAGTTTGCGTTTAAGTAATTGCAATTAATGCCGCAAGTTGCTGCAAAGGTTTGCACAAAAAAAAAAACTTTAGGACATCATTTTTGAGAAACGCAATATGTTTTAAATGGGAGTCGATTTATTTTTAATGTCGTTTTTAATATGTTGGTAAATATATTGCTATGTAATTTTTCTAGTATTCCATGTCAAAATGGAAAATTACGCAAATATTTTTCTTTTTTTTTTATGATTCTCGATTTTATTGAGTCGGTGCAAAACAAACAAATAATATTTATTTCTTTTCTACCAAAATTTATATTTATTGCTACAACTTTCTATTTTAATGACTAAACATAAATAAGTCTTCTAAAGTATTTCGCAGTAACTTATTCCGGCATTTTTTCCTCTGCGAAATTTAACACGAGTTACGAACTAATTGTATTTTAAATGCCAAAATGTTGCAGCAGATCAGAAAACCACCTAGAATTTATGACAGTATTTTAGTATGTATAATTCTTCCAAAGTATTTCTCAGCAAATATATTTTTGTAATGGCTGGAATATAATAAATAAAAGGCTATGTAATGCAACATACACAAGAGTACGCGTATCTTATATTGGAAAGCACTGATATAATTTGTAGATATTTATTGGATAAAACATCCCATACAAGTCAAGACACAGTACAAAGAAAAGAATTAAAAGGAAAATATGATATTATGGGAAGAATTAAAGAAGCTGTCAAAAATGCTGTATATATCTGGAACCTTTTGAATTATTTACCACATCAACTCTTTTACCACTTCATTTAACTGTAACCATATTTCGGTGTAAGAATTTTTCTCCCTGCACTTTAGAACTTCATTGTTGGTTGTCATCCGTGGTACACACGGGATTTTTGTGCCAGTATTTCTATTATTTTTGTGTGTCATATCGTCATTGCAATGTGTAAATAAAATTATTGTAAATAAATTTGAATTAACTATCTATATTCCGCCCATTTGGATATCTCATTCTTATAGTTCGTTTTGCTAGAAAGGTAAAAGAAATTTTATGTGAAATTTAATAGTCTGGTGTATTGTTTTGGTGAGGTAAAAGACACTATACAGCTCATCCGTTAACACTATTCATAAGGTCAATGTTAATTCTTCCTCAGACCGCTCTGAAACAATCACCAGCATTTTCAAAAACTAACAGTAAATTCTTACAAATTCCATTCTGTCCCACACACTGATTTTCCAGATTCGAATTTCGACAAAAGAAAATAAGACAAACTAACTTGCATCAACCGCTTTGAAGTTTGAAATGCAACAAAATGTCTTTTGCTCTTTATATTCAAAAATTATTCAACGCTTCGAGACTCCGCTTTCAGATATTCACTTCTGTCTAGACTTCAAAAGGAAAATTTTTTTCTCGGCAGAGAGTGTAATTGAGACCTGATGTGCTTCTAATTCTAGAAGAAATTAAAAAGAAGAAAATTTAGAACTTCATTTTTCGGCAGTTAAGTACAGATGGTAAGGATCGATCACAGATAGGATGCATGAATTGAACAAAATTTTTTTTTGAGGTCTTTTTTTTTTTTTTTTTACTGGTTAGAAGTTTTTTTCTTTTTTTTTGAGAAATTTTTTGAATGTTTATTAAATAATTTCCTTTTGAAAAACATATTCGAAATCCAATGCTTGAGGAATGAAGTGACTGCCTTGGAGATACCATGTTATTTTATAATTCTGAATCAAAAGATAATTTTTCTGGTATTCCATGTCTAAATGGAAAATTACGCTGATATTTTTACTTTTTTATGATTCTCGGTTTTATTGGAGTCGGTGAAAAACAAATTAATAATAATTATTTCTTTTGTACCGTAATTTATATTTATTGCTACAAGTTCTATTTTAATGCGAAAACTTAAATAAGTCTTCCAAAGTATTTCGCATTAACTTTTTGTAACCTTTTTTTCCAGTGCGAAATTTAACAAGAGTTACGAATCAATTGTGTTTTAAATGCCAAAATGTTGCAATAGATCATCTTCAGAAAACAGTCTAGAATTTATAATAGTATTTTAGTATAATAGTATTTTAGTCTTCCAAGGTATTTCGCAGTAAATATTTTTTCTGTAAAGGCTGGAATATAATAAATAAAATCCATGAATGCAACATACACAGGGAGTCCACTGGAGTATCCTATATCGGAAAATACTGATATTATTATTTATAAGTATTTTATATAAATATTATTATGTATTATTTATAAGTATTTCATATAAATATTATTGTGTATTATTTATAAGTATTTCAGAGTACTTTAACATTATTTGTTGTTTTTAATATTGTGTTTTTCATTATCGTTAATGTAAAAAAGGACATCAGTTATCTAATATAGATATCAGTTTTTAATGTAAAAGGACATCAGTTATCTAATATCAGTTTTTAATGTAAAAAGGACATCAGTTATCTAATATCAGTTTTTTAATGTAAAAAGGACATAAGTTATCTAATCTAGATATCAGTTTTTTTTTTAATGTAAAAATGACATTAGTTATCGTTTTTCATAAGGACAATGACAACTCTCCCTCATGCCTCTCAGAAATCACCACCATTTTTTAAAACTAAAAATTAATTCTTATGAATTCCATTCTGTTCCTCACTCTAATTCTTCAAAATCGAATTTCCACAAAGGAAAATAAGACAGACTAACTTGCATCAACCGCTTTGATGTTTCAAATGCAACAAAATGTCCTTTCTCTTTATATTCAAAAAATTATGCAACGCTTCGAGACACCGCTTTCAGATATTCACTTCTGTCTAGACTTCAAAAGAAAGATTTTCCCATCGGAGAGTATAATTGAGACCTGATGTGCTTCTATTTCTAGAAGAAATAAAAAAAAGAAGAAAATTTAGAACTTTATTTTTTCGCCCTTTAAGTACAGATGGTAAGGATCGATCACAGATAGGATGCATGAATTGAACTAATTTCTTCTTTTGAGTTCTTTTTTTTTTTTGATTAAAAGTTTTTGTCTTCTTTTCTTTGAGAAATTCTTGGATGTTTATTGAATAATTTCCTTTTAAAAACATACTGAAATTAAATGCTTGTGGAATGCAATGACTGACTTGGAGTTACCGTGTTATCCTAGAATTCGGAATCGAAGAACAAGCCATTTCGTTTTTTATTATTCACAATAAAAAGATTTCTTAAAAATTTATTCCATCTGAAAGAATAACTCAAGTATTTTTACATACAAAAAGATTTAGTTTAAGAATAACTGGTACAGGAATTCTAACGAACGGAAATTCCAATAATATATTAAGTTACATTTTTGCATTTATACTGCAATCTGTCGCCATTGGCTAGTGTACATCTGGTACTTTTGGCCAGTAAACTGTAATATCAGTGCTTTCTCTTTTACGAGGGCTATCATAATTATTATTTTTAATGTTGAGGAAGTGTGTTAAAAAAAGAGAGTTATTTTATAAGTTTTTCTAATATTTAAATAATTAGCCTGTTTGTTCGTAAAAGAGAAGAAGACATGTTGCACACATACTTTATATTACAATTATTATTAAAAATAAAAAACTGAATAGGATATTAAATTTTTAAAATCTTTAATCCAACGTAATTATTTCTTTTAATACTAAAAATCATAAAAACCCTACTAAATAAATATAGTTAAATTAATTTACAAATCTAAGTAAACATCTATTCTAGAATACTTGAACATTTTTTGTTTTCTGAAAATGATATAGTATGACATAAATTAGATGTGACAAAATAATGGTTTAGTATTTGCAGTTCGTTAATAGTTATGATTTCATTGCCTTTGCAGAGCTGAATAAGTTTCTAACAAATGGTTTATTATATGTAGTTAAAAAACTAAACAATATTTTATTATATGTATGTTCTAAAACTAAGCAATGGTTTATTATGTGTATTTATAAAACGAAACAATATTATCTGTAGTTATAAAACTAAAATGGCTTATTATCTGCAATTATAAAACTAAACGGTTTATTATCTGTATGTTATAAAACTAAACAATGGTTTATTATTTGTATGTTGCAAGGATTTTTTTATATTGTTGAATATATTTTTATTATTTGCACAGCGAAAAGAGGTTCATTGAATCACAACTTGACAATCTGTTGTTTTTTCAACACCATTATATATCTCCATCATTAACAGAACACATAAAAAATTATGAAAAACGAATAAAGCAGACATCATCAACATAGATATTGTAAGACATCACCAATGGGGTTCGATATCTTACAAGAAATCATTATATAATTATATATTATATTATTATATATTATAATTAATAATAAATATTAGACTTGGTCAGAACATTTATGCGATATTTAAAAATATCACGATCTCAAATGCAGATAAATAACTAAAAAATGGTTCATGTTATCATAAATACCAAAGTTAATAATTTAGGAGCAGCAAAAGGTGGTCTGCAATTTTCTAGCATACTACATAATATCAAATACACTTGGGTGTAAGCAAATTTAAGGTACTATTCATAATATTTATGATAAACAAGATGTTGTAGAAAACAATATAAAAAGTCAGCTAACAGAACTCTAGCTTTATCAGATACAAAAATTGGTTTTTTTTTTTTTTTTTTTTTTTTTTTTTTTTTTTTAAATTGTTGCAATACTTCCATTACTAAAGCTGTAAAAGTTTACCACCAAATAACATTTCAAAATATCTTCCTAAAAAGAAGTAATAAGATTATGTATCCAATTTATAAAATTTTCTATGGTATTTCCTTTTCTGTAATGAAAATATTTCGTTCGGAGCTTCAAGTGAGACGTTAAAATTCAGTGGGGTGAACATTTTATGCGTCTCATATCTTTTGAACAATAATTCTAGGGAGAGAAAACCCAGTCCCCGTTGCTGTAAAATTAACCCCTGCATAAGTCTTATCTAGGCCCGGTATTCTGCATTTACTTTCCCTTCGTAATTGAGAAGCCATGTAAAGGTTTTTACGATTCTAACCTCTTTGCCATAAAAATGGCTCCAGATATGCAAGATTCAGGTGCCTAGATATATTCAAATTTGCAATCTTGGCGCACGCCATCAAGTTTGTGGGCCAGTGACAGTGCTAATCTAATAAAAACTATTTTGTGGTGTTTCTTTCTTAAACGCCTGGCAATATCCGAACTTTTATGTCAACAGAGGTAATGTTTATGGCAGTTTTTTTCCATTTTTGTTACTAGAAAATGTCTAAAGATCTCATATTTTATAGAGGCTGCTTTTTTTACGAGGCTCTATTCATGTGATTTACTTTTTTTTTTTTTTTTTTTCACCGCGGTAAGATGATAAATCATTTTTGCGTCTTTTATTTTTTTATTATTATTATTTTATTCCCTGCGTTTATAATTCGGAATTTTTTATGCCGTCATTTTATATTTAGGTTAATGTTCTTTTGGACTTTTGTTTACTTTTTTTAATACTTTGTCGCTAAGAAAGGGACGGTTTGAGGCAATAAAAACCAAAATAAAGGTGTAATTGTCGTTAATCAGGGGTTGTAAGTTTGCGTTTAAGAAATTGTAATTAAAGCCAACAACTTAGTTGGAAAGGTTTGCACAAAAGAAAATAAACTCCAGGTCGTCATTTTTGTGAAACGCAACATGTTTTAAATGGGTGTCGATTTATTTTTAATGTCGTTTTTAATATGTTGGTAAATATATTCCGATGTAATTTTCTAGTATTCCTTGTCAAAATGGAAAATTACGCTGATATTTTCTTCTTTTTTTTTATGATTCTCGGTTTTATTGGAATCTGTGCAAAACAAACTAATAATAAATTTTTCTTTCCTACAGAAATTTATATGTATTGCTACAAGTTTCTATTTTAATGAGTAAATATAAATAAATCTTCCAAAGTATTTCGCAGTAACATTTTCGGACATTTTTTTTTCCTCTGCGAAATTTAACAAGAGTTATGAATCAAATGGTTTTAAATGCCAAAATATTGCAACAGATCATCATCTAGAATTTATAATAGTATTTCGGCAGAAAGATGTAACTTGCAATATTCTGCATTTGGCATTATTCTTCAAATAAAATTTTTTACTCTTTCAAAATTTGAAAGTGTAAAACAATTTGTTGTTAGGATTTTAACTATGACGTTGTCAAATGTAGTTTGCATTGTTTGGAAAACTGTTTTCAGTGTTTATTACTATTTATTTTTACACTAACATTATTTGAAAGTTTTGTAAAATTTCTCCCGCTAAAATACATTTTCAGTTTTTAAAAAAGTTTACGTGCTCGCTGATTACTTGGGAAAATCGCTTCGATTTTAATCATTCTATCTGAGAAAAATATCATTCTTGAATTATGTTACAAAGATCAACACTTTTAATAAATTTTTTAATAAAATCTAAGCTTAAAATTTGTACGGTATTTATGCAACTATCCTAAATATTTAGTATTTTCAGCTGTGTTTAGCATATTGTTGTTTGGTATCAATCGTTATTGTATTTTATCCATTAAAAGAATAAAAGAACGAATCTCAAACAATTTAATTCAATGATTAATGCTATGATGCTGCTAATTCTTAATGCTATAAATTAATCACAAAACAAAATTGTTTCAAAGTGAATAATGAAGACATAAGAAAGTATGTAAAAGAATTATGAAAAAACTATAATATAATTTAAAAGAATCAAACAACATGTATCTCCAAATTTATTCCGTCGTTTTATTTATGTAAACACAATAATGATTTGTTGTTTATTTGTAGAGATAGTCGTTTCATTTATGTAGTCAAGATAATTATTTCATGTTTATTTGTATATTCGTCATTTCATTTATGTAGTCCGTTGTAATTTCGTTTCATTTAAGTAGTCTATCGTCCTTTTATTTATGTCGTCAGTTGTTGTTTCATTTATGTAGTCCAGATAATTATTTGATGTCTTTTTATATAGATGTCGTCGTTTCATTTATGTAGACCAAAACAGAAAAATGCATGTGAAATTTTTTATGAAATAGGATCTTAACATGAAAACTCATGATTTGTCGTATTGTTTTTCGGATTTCTTAGGAATGGAACCAATCTTCTATTTTTCCCCATATGCAATATATTTTTTACACGAATTCTTTGTAAAATTATCTATCATGTAAAAGCCTAATTAGGTGTTTTAATTTTTTTTTCTTTTTTCGCCAAAAAGATATATTTTTAGATGCAGCTTTAAAATGGAACATTTTCAACATTATACGGTTGATTCATCATAATAAAACCTGTATATGATAAATTCTCGAATTAAATCTTCAAACATTTTCTTGATGGCAAGAGAAAAAGTGCCAGATGTGAATAATTTCGCACAGTAAGAGATTTTCTTTGATTTCCACACGTGAGGTAGAAACTTGAACCAATTACCCTTGAAAAACTTTTCAGGAAAGCAATTCTTTCTTCTTTCCGTTTAGCATAGAAGGGAAAAAATATGATAAAAAAAAGTATTTTATATCGATGCATTTTTTTATGTGTTTTTGTAAAAATTATTAGCATTTGTTAAAAATAAGCTCTATTCTGTTATGAAGAAAACAGTGTACTAATTTTGAATTTTTTTAGAATGTTATGAAATTTTTAGCTGCGACGTATTTTTTTCTTATAAGATATAACAATGATTCAACTAATAACTAATTTAATTGTTTATTCCAGCTTTCTGTTTTTATAAACATTTTTTGTTTAAAGAAGTTTAGAGTATCAATTTCACTTTTCTCAATTGACATTTCATGTTAAATTAATTTCATGAATTATCCTGAATTGTCTTCTTGTGTGGAATTCGTCATTCGTCATCTACTTGTTTTTCGAAGAGATGAGACATAAGGCATAAAACTAGCAAAAAAACAAACTTTTACCCTTTTGCACACTGTATAGCACCCACTGTCATTGGTTCTACAAATAGGGCGGTTAAATATTTATAATCCTTAAAATTAAACATTACTTAAAAGAGGAATGTTAGAAATCATCTACATTCGTTCAAAAAATAATGGTAGAAATCAATTACATTCCCTTAAAAATAAAATTCTAGAAACCTTTTATTAAGAAAGAATGATAAAAAAGAGTGGTAAAGTCAACTACTTTACTGAAAAGAAGATCAAAGAAGAAACTAGAAATCACATGCATTCCTTAGAAGAAGAATGCTAGAAATTATATACATTCTTTAAAAAGATTGGAATAAGTCAAACACATTCCTTAAATGTAGAATACTAGAAATCAGAAACATTCACTAAAAAGAAGAATGCTAGAAATCATATACATTCCTTAAAAAGGAGTGGTATACATCAAATTCCTTACTGAAAAGAAGATTGTTAGAAATAAAACACATTCCTTAAAAGAAGAGTGATAGAAATCAAACACATTCCTTCAATGTAGAATACTAGAAATCAAAACATTTCTTAAAATAACAATGTTAGAAATCATATACATTCCTTATAAAAGAGTGGTAGAAATCAAATTCCTTACTGAAAAGAAGATTGTTAAAAATGAAATGTATACCTTAAGAGAAGAAAACTAGTAAATCAAATGCACTTTTAGTTCTATCAACACTTTTAAAAACTTTGCGTCCCATGAAAAATTATCTCATGCACGGAGTTAATAAACCCAAAACAATCTTTTAAAAAACACCAACGCCATCCCAACTCTCCCCTATTGACCTAAATCTTTTCTATCGGAGCCATCATCCCGAAAACTTCCCCTCAGACCTCGTTTCTGGTATTGAGTTAATAAACCATCGTCAACCAGAAAATGAAGCGCATAAAAATAATAATGGTTTTGATATATAACTTCCCACATCGGGGGTCTTTATTTATAAGCGGCGTCTTAAAGTTTGACGTTCCTATAAGCCAAGCTATAAATTCAGCGAAAAACGTCGGATGTTATAAACTTTTTCTCTCCGTGTGTACGACAGGAAAAGCAGGTAGCCGAAAAAAAAAAAAAAGTAATTAAATTTCTGAAAGGGGAAAGATGTCTGAAAATGAAGCGTGATCTACCAGCAATTTTTTTTTCTTTACTTTTTTTGGTTATTGTCTACCAAACATTTTCCGCATTGAAAACTGAAGTGACAGATAGAAAAAAGACATAAATTATATTATGTTCACAGTTGGATGCCTTCTAATTGACAAGTTGTCATACAATTCTGTACCAGCTCTAAAGCTGTTGTTTTTATCTTTGTGGCGTAGAATGCCTTCAGGGTAAATACGTGTATCAAGATTTTTAACCTGGAATATGGATCTAGTTGGTTGAAAGATTAACGCAAAAAAGGCTGCCTTGTGGCCACTTTTAATTCTATGTCATTCCAAATCCTTCGCTAATCATTTTCTCAATTCATTTTCTTTTCACAGCAAATAACTTAAGAAAAATGAAAACAAGCATTATTTTTAAATCAGCCATCCAGTTCTATTTTGTTTAAATGGTAACACTTCGTGTTTTGCTAATGTACGCTACGCACATTTATCAAACAAAATGCTTATTTACATATATTGCATGCTTCCCCTGATTATTTATGCAAGTCCAGTTTAGGGCTCTGCAGCAAAAAGTAACGGAAATCATCCAAAGACTTGAAAACAAAATCCTTCGGATGATCACCAACTCACCTTCGTACTTCAGGTATCAGGATATTAGACAGTCGCTTAACTTTCCAAACATTCGCCAATTTATACTTAACATTTTTAAATATTTCTACAACAATCTTCCTCACACTTGCAATTCGGTTTTAAATTCTCTTCCTAAGTATGATAATTCTTTGTTTAAAAATAGAAAAAGACCGCCTACTGTTCTTAACATGCAATCCGTTGTTTTTTTCTCCTCGTTCCTTCATCTGAAGTGTCATTACTGCAAGACCCACCGGATAATGGGCCTCCTTCTAATGTTATAGTTTCTTCTCATTTCATTACCTTTCTCCTTTATTTTTATTAATTATATATTTCAAGATATAAAACGCGTGGCATAAAATTTCAATGGACATTGTCTTAATCAACGCTTCTCGAACATAAAGATAAAAGTGTGTGGCTGCACCGCAGCAAAAGACATTATTTAAACCGCCCAGAACTTTAGCACAATTTACCAATACAGTAAAGGAATTACTTTCCGGGAAGGAATTTAGGGGTAATTGTCTTGTATGTGCTCGGCATAACGGAGAATACCCCGGAAACTCTGAACGGGCAAACTATCGATGCAAGATATTTTTTACATACGTTGTCATAACTCAACTATAGCGCATTTTCGTATCGTATGGAGTGAAACTCGTAAACTCCCACTCACGAGGTAAGATGCTGAACATCCCAAACGCCATCGAATCTCCTCGATTTTGAAACAGTGTCTTCAAAAATCGTCAGTGGATTGAACATCCGCCTAATACTCACTAATAGCGGCGCAAGTTGCCACTGAGCCACGTCAGTAAAAATAAAATAAAAAATAATCATCAATGAAAAAATAAAGAAAACTAATAAATTCTATTTTTATAACGTTCAAATTGTATCATCTAAAAACTATTTAAAATATTATCATTTCTGGATCTTTTGGTTATTCCAAATTACAAAAATTAACTTTTCTGGTAAATATTTCAAAGAATAATCGTGTTATTTAGTTTACATTAAAAATCATCGCTGCCTAGATTAATTTAAAAATTAAATCACAGCATTAAACAATAAATCCTTTAAAAAAGTTTTTCTAATGGAAGAAAAGGATATGAGATTTATTTACATTGACATTCTCGGATTAATTGCTTAAAATCGTTTTCTAAACAACAATTCTTTAAACACTAAAAAGCATATAATAAATGTTCACGACGCTTACAAGCAAAGTTAATAAAGCATATTAATTAATTCGACAACGCAGTTTTTAAAATTAATTTCAGCATTACTCAAGTACTTGTATAATTTTTGGCATTTTCTTGTTTCTGTTTCACTTTACCATAAACCTTATGAACGTCTTAATCAATTAATTATAATTTACCTTCCGTTATTTTTGGAAAACTCATTTTTGTTGTTTTTTCCACAAACTCTTATATTTTTCATCAGAATCTTTTAAGGACATTTTAATTATTGTTCGCACTAATTAGGAAATATTTCTTTTTCTTCTTTTTTTGGAATTTAAACATAATCGTTAGTAATTATTTTCGAAATTTAATCATCCATTATCAGATTTCACTCAAGTTTGATTTATGAGAAATTATATTCGAATATAATTTAGTAGTCTTACTAATTAAAAGACTAACTTAACACTGTTCTGTCTCTAATTGCAGCCCATATTCCGAGACCAGGATGTCAAGAAGGGCTTAAAATAGTGAAGTACACGTCAAATGAAGTCCCTCTGGTGTGTATTAATTTACCATTAATTAGGGTTCAATTTTTTAACTCTAATTTTTGACAGTTATACGTGAAATTTACTAGGAAACCCATGTAATTTTGTTTCAAATAAATCTCTTAAAAACTTTTTTTATTTATCTGCAATAGTCTGAAGGATTATTTCATACGCGTCATCTATTTTTGAATAAGCAGTTCCAATTAAAATAAAAAGGTGAAGTATTAAATAAAGCTTGTCGAATTCATTGAATTTTTCATAATTTAGAATTTTTATTTCAATAATATCTCTTTTTATAAAATAATAATTCATATATATATAAAATGAAATATTTTTTTAAAACGTGAGTATATTCTACAAAGGATTTGTTAAATAAGTAGCTTTATATTTTTTTTTTTTTCTCTTTAATTTAATCACTAACGGATTAATCTGAGTAGAGTCGTATTTCGTATATATTTTCTGAATATAAATGAACTCGTACGAAAATTGATTTTAATTCTGGACTAAAACGGATATTATATGTTAAATTGCATTATTCTAAAAACTTCTGTGTATTATTTCTATCCACAGTCATTTTCATCGCAATTTCATGGTTGTTCATTTATTAAAATTTTATGTTGCTAAACCGATGTCCTTGAGTAACAAAAAATCTTGGTAAATAGCTGCATTTTATTTATCATTTACGACCTTTTGCATTTACGTCTCGTTATTTTTTTAACATGACTCAAAGTGAAGATATTTTCAATGATAGCATCAGCGATATATCGCGTGGTGATCTCGAAAACTCTGGCAATGAATATAATGCTGGCAAGGATTATACACTAC
>BPLR01014254.1:0-68594 GCA_021605095.1 Caerostris extrusa | reverse complement strand
ATTTGCATTATTTAATTTTATTAAATTATATATTCTTCTTTTAATGCAAGAAAATATCCTTGCATTTTGGTAAACATTTCCCATACCTTAAAACACAATAACAAGACGGATTTCTAATTTATTAAACCCCTGCGCATCCCCGTCAAAGAGCAAGTCGAAACGCCGGGACACACCATAATGGATTGAAGTCCTGTATCAGCCAAGTAATTGCGGAGGGGGAGGACACGGGTGTTTCCTGCAGAAAGAGGTCTTATGATGGATATGCAAGAATCTATCACAGGAATGCAATTTGCCTAGATTTACCTGGACCAGACAATGCCAGGCGTGAGAGATTACGGCTTTGTTTTTTGGATGCCGCCAATACATCATTTCCTGAATCTTTAATAGCACGAGCTTTGAGCTGAAAGTATGTTGACTTGCTGGTAATAGGTTATTTTGATACGGGAAAAATATGTGTCCAATATCCATGTAATGAATAAATTATTACTTCTTTTTTTTCTTTCTGTGTAAATATGCATGGGTGTATAGAAGTTTAAAATGGGATATTTTAAAAATTAAAGATTTTAAAAATATGTGAATGGGTTTTACAGGTTTTCATATGTTTGTTTAATAAAATAAGCTGACAAACTATTGGCAAATATTTTAAGTTTAAAATTTGTTTAACAAAATAATGTTGAAGTATTTAAAAACCATCCAGTTAAACTGGAGAAATATTTTAGATTTCATTCAAAATATTTATTATTTTATACTAAAATAACTTTCTAATGGAATATTTGAATTTATTGTAAAATTTTCATGAATACGATGAAAATTATTATTTTAAATACACAAATGAAGTATTATTTTATAATATTTATTCCACAAAAAACGCGTTTATAAATAAGCTATATATTTTATTACATTATTTCTTAAATTATAAGTGTTTTATTATAATTAAACACTTATAAGATAAATCATAGTTTATGTTGTTTTTGTTTTTAAATACTGTTAATTTCCGTCATTGCATCTTCATATATAAATATATATATATATATATAGCAATTTCAGTGTTAACTAGATTACATCGAAAAGGCACCATATTTTTAAAAATGTTATTCTCCTTCGCAACGGATGGTTAATTTATCTGAATTTTTTTGAGGTACGAAAATTGACAATTGCTGAAATTACGAATATGCCTAAAAATTGTTATTACGATAGCCATAAATGAAAAGTAACTAAATGAAAACAAAAAAGTAACCCTCTCAGATCAGTAGTTATTTTCTCAACAGACCACTCACATTACTTCAACTATAAATTGACAAACCTTTTCCGGTAAGAAAAAGTGTGATAAATCTCACCAGCAAATAACTTCCTCGAACATCAGGTCCAGGAAATCATTACCATCTATTTCTCCCACAGCAAAATATAAACTATATAAATAATTTATATAAAATACCTATATAATGTGTTGCTTATATAACTATAGCTTGTATAATTTATATAACTCGTCAATTTTCGTACCTCGTAAAATTCAGAGAAATTAACCACAATTATGAAGGAGAATAAAAAATTTTAAAATGTGGCGCATATTTGACGGCAATCTGGTTAACGCTGCAACTGCTATAGTATATGTGTTATTTATATAGCAGTTGCAGCGTTAACCAGATTGCCGTCAAATATGCGCCACATTTTAAAATTTTAAAATCAGAATTCTCCCGTACAATTAGTGTTAGGATTACGAAAACTCCCAAATAACGCTCGATAAAAATCCACTCTGTAATTAATACTTCAATGTATTTAAAACGTTAAATAAGATCCGTTTCTTAAGTATGTCTTTTTTTAAACACTTAAAACGTGTCATCAATGTTCATTTGACGACTGAGATATCAATAGAATGAGTGCTACAGAAAATTTTAAATCCTCGAAAAACTTGAGTCATGATTAAGACAAGAATTGGGGACTTAGTTAATTAATATTAAACTCGGCGAATATACTCGTGAATTCTGAAGACTTGAAATTCTCGGAAAGAAAGATTTCATTTCCTTCATATTTAAGAATTAATTTATTCGTTGCTACTACAAATCCGCTTTTCAGAATAATTAAAGGAGTTTTAATATAAAATATCTCAAGGCATCTTTAAATGAAAGCGAAGAAGTTGCTGAACAGTTGAAAAAGAGCATTTTATTTCGTCTCAAAATGGCTGAGATGAGCTTTAAATTATCTAGTTGCATTCTGTTTATTTCATAATTCGTTATTTTAATATCGCATGGAACTCATAAAAAGCCGTCAATAATTATAATTTTTCCAATTTTTGCTTTAATATTGCATTTGTTAATTATTTAAAATGTCCGAATGAATAAACATCGAATGAAATTAAAAAACAAAATGTGTTTAAGTTTATTATTTTAATATTAATTAAAAACATAATTAATTAGTTCATGTGCAATAAATTATTTTAATATTAATTAAAATTTTTTATTTATTTAAATATCAGAAGGAATTAAAATTGTATGAAAATAAAAAAATTGTTTATAAGCAAGTTATTATAATATTAATTAAAACATCATTAATTAATTTATAATCAATTATATATTTTGTTGTAATAAATTTAAAAATATATAACAAAACGTTATTAATTGTTGAAATTTTTGTTAAATAAATTTGATTAAATATTCATTGATTTCATCATTAATAATTTTGGAAAACATTTTATTTGTAAAAAATATGAAAATTGCACTAGGCAACTGCATACACAAAATTGCATTTATTTATTTTTTAAAATTTTGTAACATAATTCATTACATAATTTCAGAGGATACATGTTATAAGCGAAATTATTATAATGATACTTCAATTTCCAAGAAAAGGTTCGTAACACAGTAATCTATGCGATACTCCACTTTTTTTTTCTTGGAGTTATTATTTTATTCCCTTTTATTTCAAGTATAGTTGTCCTTCATATTTTCTAATCATCATTCAATTGTAAAAATATTATGTTCAATTTGATTTTCAGTTTTATTCATTCCACTCTTTTTCAAATTTACCCATCTTATTTATTTATTTTTTGGTTGGTTGCCTCAGTACGTGCAACGATTTTTTTTTTCTTTTACATTTGAATTTGTAATCTATCATAGGCAATGATATCAAAAATTTCGAGTTTTAGAAGATAAATGTCTAATTTTCACCCTTGTTCAATTCTTTTACCTCTAGTCTTTTAACAGCATTTGGATAAATTGAAACAAAGCAGCAGCATCCAGCATTCATCTCGAAGCATACATAGTTCAGTCAAGAAAAGCTCTATGTGGTTTACAGTGATTACTCCATCAACTTCCTGATTTGGACTTCGATTTCTGAAAACTTCATTAACATAAAACACCCATGAACCATGACATCGTGATAAGCAATCAAATTTTATCGTCCTAATTGATTCCAAGAGAAGCAGTTGATGTTTCAATTAATCTTTTTTCAACAATTACATTAGTCCTTCATAAATCATGAATAGCGAACTAATTACAACCGGTTTCTCGTCTAACTGTTATGATGCATTTTTTTATGCTCAAAAGACGATGTTGAGATTAAAGATGGAATATTAATGAACTTCACTAAGACGTGAGTTTTATTCTAGAATAATGAATACACGATTTCATACTCAATCATCCATTTTTTAATTGCTGGCAATCGTATACCGAGGTCAGCGCTTTGTCACCTATAGGTGTAAAAATATCATCATTTCTGTCTTATTTATTGTGACTGATTTCAACAAATTATCGATTAGCATAGTTATGAAAACCATTAATATTTCTAATGACTAATTACTATTTTCTACATTTTTAAATCACATAGTATACGTGCAAATAAAGGAAACTGTTTTATTTAAAAAGGTTTAACCAATGGGTTGACCTTTAAAATAATTAAAAATAATGTTATATCTAAAATATAAAAATAAAATAGTTTCATAAAAACGAATTTTAGAAATAATACTAATTTTCACAATTATACTGGTCAATTTGTTGAAATCAATCTCAATAAATAAGTAAAAAAGGATGATATTCTTAATTAAATATATGAATTTTAATATTATTTACGTTTAATTTTGGACAAATTGTTTATTTTGATATAGAAATATTTTCATTTAACAATTTTTGTCCATTTTCTGAAAAGCATATAATTTAACAATAACACGAAATAGGTAATTTCAATAAATTTACAATTTTAACATTTTCTTTTCAAAACTAAAAGCAAAAAAAAAAAAAAAAAAAAAATATCGGTTTTAATTTGATTTGATTTAAAAATGTAACCTTGTCATATTTTATTTTAATTAATTTCATATGTTTGATTTTACTAATTAATTATATTTAAAGCAAGTTATTTGTAATATTTACTTTTCTTGTTAACAACCTCAATGTTAAGACATTACTTTTTTTGTGCATCAGTTTGATTGGTTTTCTCTATAAAAGATGTATGTTGAAGATCTTCTTTAAAAATTTGAATCATAATGAGTTGTAAATGAAGAAAAGGTGAACAATTACTGATTCACATAAGAAATCCATTAAATATTTATGAAATATATTTCGTGTGTTTATTTGCTATATATTTTATCCTTAAATTTTGCTATCGTCAAATATTAAGTCACACTCTTTTTTAATAATAACTTGTATTGTTTCATTATTAAAAATCGTAAATACCTACTTTTATTTATATTTTATTTAAAATCTATAAACATATCGTCATTTTATTAATAAGGCTTATTCATTTATGATGATCATACACATTTCCATTATACTTTTTTTCAAAAATAATAATATTTATCAAGATATATCAATAACCAGTAATTTCTATGAACTTTGTAACAAACTTAAAACACTTCCAGTATACACTATTTATCCCTTAAAGTATGTATGAAGAAAATCAAAGTTCTCTTTCATACGTCATCATCTGTGATAGGTGAATATGTCTTGTGTGTGGAGTCAAATAACAACAACAACAAAAAATATTTGTTCAAAGATTTACGTCAGCTGCAGAATTTTTATTTTCTTCTCTTGCGCACCGGAACAAAAGCGAATGTTCCTACGTCACGCAACTAGCTTCGAAAGACCTTTAAAAATGTCTGCGTTGATGTAATGACAGAGAGATTAAGTGAGAGAGAAAAATATCAGGAAGCAAGAAATACTTTGTTAGCTATTCAGATTATTGCCATTCATATTTCTTTCACAAGAATTGTGTAATATTAACGAAATACATTTTCACAGGTTAATGAAATGCATATGTATTCGTATAAATATCTAATATACAATAATACAAATTAATATAATATTATAGCATAGCAATAAAATTATAGCATAGCAACTTATTATCTTGAAGATAAAACTTACAAACTAAATTGAAATTTTATAAAATCTTATCATTAATTTTGATGACTTTTTAATACCAGTCCTTAGCTATTAATGCACCAGAGTTAAAGCAGATTCATTGTTACACAAGGCACCCTAAAATATCAACTTCGCCACATTCACTCAAACAAAAGATTTGAAGATCATTATCATGATTATGATGATGATATCGCAAAAAAATCTAGAAAACTTCAACTAAATGACTACCTATGAAAGTTTTTATACTAATATTGATTAAATCTATAAATAATGACGCAGTTTAAACCAATTTATTTATATATTATAACTCCCATACTTGAGAAAATCAGGCTACTTATTTTAGTTATCATATCTATAAAACACAATATACCACGAATTAATTTTGATATTGGATGTATCTTAATTATTTCAATATTTATTTTGAATTATAAACATTTAATTGGGAATAAATTTATAATTTGCTTGTTAATATCAATAAAAAAAGTGTTATTTTCTGAACACAATAATTAGTTTGGCCAATTTTCTTCCAATTTTACATTTAAACTATAAATAAGTTATTTTTCTGTTTTTGTTATTCCTATAAATATATTTTCGTTTACGAAATTTAACAGTTACTAAATTATTATTATAGTGTTGTATCATTTGCATTTCAATTTACAAATGATAAAAGCCATTTATCGAAGTAAAGGAAGATTATTCAGAGATCTTTATTTAAAAGGTTATTCTTGTTAGTAGTAAAACGGTTTAAAAGGATATCCCTCATAATATTCGTCTTTAACTGAACCCATTACAATTAATGGACGAATTCTGTTGGCATTTCCAAGGAAGGCCATTTCATTTTACTCTACTTGATCCACCTATATATATATATATATTTTTTTTATTAAAAATTGCACTTTTAATTATTAGCAGCCAACATTATGTACAAATTATAAATAGCTAAATATTTTCATTAGTTTGAATGGCAAAACACAATAAATAAATAATAGAGAGATTTTTAGATAAATTGAATGTTTAACAACAATATCCATTATTGTGTGGGATATTCGTTGCATTACTTTGATCAATCTCTTGATTGGTTTTCTCTGTCATGTTTAGGATTTTTAAGTAAACAACTGTAATTGTTTACTGAGTATTTATAACCTCCCAATTTATATTTTAAATTTCGAATCTATAAGTAAATAGAAAATGTTTTTTATTCACACTAATTTTCGAAACAGTAAAAACAAATGCTATTTTGTTAAATTTGAACTAAAATACGTTACAAAATATATAGTAATGTATATTATTAAGTTTGAAAGAAATCAGTCATACAACTTTCATTTAATTTTGTTAGTTGCCTTAATAAACAGAAAAAAAGTTAGTTGCCTTATTAAACTGAAAAAAATTAGTTGCCTTATTAAACTGAAAAAAAATTAATTGCCTTAATAAATAGAAAAATATGTACTTTAAACATGAAGGAAAAATGAATTATTATTTTTTTTTAAAATTAAGTGAACATATCACTCAAAGTATGTAGATTCTCAATTATTAAATTTCACCCTCATGACAAAATAAAATACGAATCATGTCTTCATGCTATATACAAGGCGCTTAAGTACCAGATTTGCAACATACAGATTTACAACAACCTGATTTGCAACATAACTACACGCATACTACTCAGAATACTAATGTTTACACGACGAGATAGCTTACACAGACACACCAGTAATGAATAGATATCCCTTACTTGAATATGTTGTTTAGTAATAGATGAAGTATTACGATCTAAAATATTCTAAAAGTAAGAAAATAAATATCAGTCAATCATACCAAAGGTGAACTACGTATTAGGTCTGGGGTTAAAATTGTAACCTGAGAGTTATTGCTCAATCTTCACGTTTCTAGCGCCCAGAATTTCGAATATTTTGATTCGGGCATGTCTGGGTTTTCCTAGGTAGCCAATTCTGCAGCGCTATCAGAGGGATATCACACATCAGGGTCTTAATGTATCCCTTAAAGTTGTAACCAATACGTGACATGTCAGGCAATCTAGCAGCTGAATCCACCGTATCACCACACCAGATCCACTATCGGCCAATTTTGTGGTCTAAAGCCGCGTCATGGATCACTATTATGGAGATTTTATTTCCTCATCAAGAGCTGCCATACGTTCACGCAAGATTTTCTTTTTCTGTCCATACTGAAATGAATCGATTTGGAGATCTCTCGTGAACGATGCTTGCGACTTACGCATTCAAATGTGGACGGGAATGTACAAACGACTTTCTCATCAAACTCTGAAACCCTATATGCCAAATGCATATTGGGTAACTTCACGTCCGTATAATTAATCATCCAAATGCTACTACGTCAATATGTGAAACTCTGAGAACTCCCACGCCATCTACCGTATCATAATGGCATTTCTGATTCAGCATTATTATATGATTTCAGTTATTTTGATTACCTAAACTTCCTAAAAGTTTGCAAACCTTGTGTTGTGACACCGTGTATAAATAAAATAAGAATCATACCGCATGTGCAATAAATATTTTAAGAAGACAAATTTTAGCTAGGTATATAATTAAATGGAATCCTAATTTTGTATAAGAAATGAATATTATATGCACTTCTCAAAACAATTATATTATTAATTTTGGGTATAAATTGCTGAAGAAATATTTTGGTGACTGATATATAATGTATAATTGTTGTCAAATATGAGAAAAGAGGAAGAAGCAATGGCCAAGAAATAATTACATTTAATTGACTATATTGGTCGGTAAAAAATGCACAATTCGTGAATATTATACAGACAAAAAATGTGATTTTCCGAATACAAATGAGTTTCATTATAGGGTGTAGGATTTCCCTGAACTGAAAGCAACGACGCCCGCATACTAAACATAGAATCAATGAGGTAATCAATCAGGCACAGGGTATACTCTCACACTACTATAAAAGACAGCTTTCAAATTGCAGAATTGCTTCTGAGGGTGACAAACGACTAGCATCCCTTCTCCCTAGAATGACCCAGACATGTCCTATTGGGATCATATCTGGGGAAAATCCTTCATCAAAAAGAAATTGTCCACTGGCTGAGCAAGATGGGGCCTAGTTTGATCAACCATAGGAATGAATTCATCCCCGAATGCTGCATCGTAAAGACCACAATAGGTCTGAGAAACTCATCCCTATATAGCTGAACCGTTAGAGACCATCACTCCGCCTCCGCCGAATCGGAGATTTCCATGCACAAATGCAGAAGAATCCTGTGTGGCAGGGTCTCTCCAGTTAAGAATCCGCTTATTATCAGATTATATACTAAAGAGGGACTCATCCGTATTACTCCACTCTGAGATGCTTCAGTGCTCACCTTCTGCTGTAAGCACGTTGGTCCTGTGTCAACGAGACACAAATCATAGGTCTGCGAGCATACAAACCCATATGATGGAGTCAGTTTCAAACAGTCTAAATCAAACTCTGGTATAAGTATTCTCTGAAGGAACTCTTTTATAGTGTAGTTTCTTCTAGTCATTACAATTAAATAACTGTCTTCATTTTGTGTTGTTGAACGCGTGTGACCTTGTCTTAATCTTTGATGAACATTTGTTTCCAAAAACAGATTCCATAATCTGGAATTGACTCTTTGAGAAACTCCTAACACTTCCGCTACAAAGGATTGCTTTAGATCCGCCTCAGATGGCCTGAAATGACTTGAACGACAAATGGCCCTCCAGGTTACAGATTCAGCTAATCCTCTTGATGAGATATTGTAGCCCTGTAACAAAACATTCAACTTGTGTTAATTGTTTTAATCTCCTCTTACAGGAGAAATGCTGCAGGCAGATTTTCATTTCTTATATAAAACACATTGTTTTCGACATCACAGACGAAATTTGCATATTTCCAACTTTGTAACATTATAAGTTTTCTTTTTAACTTATTCTATTTCATTTTTTGTTAAACAAAGGTGCCGATTATATGGTTATTTCCTATCGAACTCCCAATATCTCATAATTGCTTGTATTATATATATATATATATAAAATATGAAATTTTTCGTGATCTACATAAAAAGGCACTTGGGACTTAAAATTAAAATGTTGTATATAATGAAAAGAAATTAGAAAATATTTAAATGTTTATCACGAATCAAAGAAGAAACACATGAATATGCAAATTAGCATAGTTGCTTCCTACTATAATTTAAAACACTGTAGAGAATTTATTTTAATCTTAAGAAATTGTGACAATGTATTAAGAACACTCAGGCAAGACAAAATTTTCTCTTATATTATACAACATGAATTTTAATATTCTTGTATAATATTGACGCCAGAAAAATAATTAATTCCTCAAGAGTATCGAAGAACAAATACTTTTCCTGAAATTTTATGCATGAGAAATTTCAAATGAATAAAGTTCTTTCGGCTATTTTTCTTAATTTTTGTCTGTAACAATGAATAGAAAACTCTTCTTAAAGAATTAATTAGCACATTTTAAGAGCATTATTTTCAGTAAACTTTATGGAAAATTATTTTGATATGCTTTTTATTTTAAGTATAAACTTAAAATGTATAATGGATAAAAATGATAGGAGCTTCAAAAAATGAAGAACAACACTACAATAGAAACTTTCTTTAAAATTTAATTTATTTTTACTCTGTATCAGTTTTATCGCTTTTAATGTCCATATGAGCGATATAGACATTAAAAGTTGTTACTTTCAGCCGAATAAATTACAGAAAAAAATAACCAGACAGTTGAAAACACTTTTTAAATGACACTAAAACTAAAGAAATTGTTACATTTCGCTAATTTTTCTCAAACAGTGTAATATTTTTATTTAGAATAAATTACACTTGACTTGGAATATAGCTTTTTTTTTCTAATGCAGCTGGAAAATACGCAGACATTGTCTTTGATGCCTTAAGGCAAGCGCTTCACTGACGTTACTTACTTAGCACTACCCAGGAGGTGCGTATAGCTTGAAGATAAGCTAAGGACTCGGAGTAACCACACCCCGCAACGCTCTAGGATCCTGTTAGACCGGGACCTGTGGTTTAAAGTGGATTCCGAACCTCTACAAACATCCATGGCACCGCCGGGACTCGAATCCGAAACCTGTGGTACCGAGCTCCAGAGCCACTAGGCCATTCAGGCCAAACTGATAAAACTTTTTAGAGTAGAAAATCCTTCTTTTTGTTCTAGAAAACCCAGTGAAGAAGATACAAACGCGGGGCCTGAATGGCCGAGTGGCTAGCGCTCTGGCGCTCGGTACCACAGGTTTCGGGTTCGAGTCCCGGCGGGGCTATGGATGTTTGTAGTGGTTCGAAATCCACTTTAAACCCTAGGTCCCGTTATAATAGCGTCGTAGATCGTTGCGGGGTATTGTTAATCTGCGTCCGTAGCTTATCTTCAAGCTACACGCACGTCCTGGGTAGTGATAAGTGAGTAACGTCGGTGCAGCGCTTGCTTTAATGCGTCCAAGATAACTGTCTATATGTTTGGTAGCTGCATTAGAACAAAAAAAAAAAGATACAAACGATTTTGGTTGCCAATCCTAAATTGCGGTGAATAAATGCAAGTTCAACATATTAGGTTAAAATAACTAAATTTACAATATACCTGCATTTCCGGTGATCCATCAAAATACCGGAAACCAAAACAATTGCGTACCAATCGAAATTAATAATTCGTAATTTTTGTATAACCCCATGCATGAAAAGCGGTAAAGCAGGCAAGCTAATATATACAATATATTATCCTCGCCTGTGGGGTGCGTTAGTGTATGCACAGTGTATGTATGTTTTTTTTGAGTAATGATTATGCAGTGCATGGTAGGCATTGATCCTTTGTCATTAAGCATGATCCTTTAGAAATGAAAAATCAACATTCAACGAATTCGAATTAGAAGTGAAAGTTCTTACCTAACGTAAATATTATACATAAATCTTGCAATAAATTGTTATAAATAATGTATATATATATATATATATATATAACAGAGGGAGAGAGAGATGTATATATCCCCTATAAAATATATAAAGTAAAGAAATATTATTGAAAACTTTCTAATCATTGTATTTTTTTTTTTTTTAGAAAACTAAATACCAAATATAACTTCTTCCCAGTTTGAATAAGCAAAAAAGATTTTTATAACATAAGGGTTACTAGAAACAATCGCACTTTTAAAATTTATTTACCTTTATTTTTTACTTAAAATTTAATTTTTTTTAACGCATAGTTCATAAAGAACGAATTTAAATTTGTTTCAGTTTTTTGCTATATCATTTTTAATACATACTCAATTTGTGTTTCAGGCCAAAAAGTCATGTTTGATTTCCTTATTCTATTAACTAACTTATTATTATAAAAGACAATCACAACATTTTTTTTTTATTTTAAAAAACAATAACGCTAAATAAAAAGGCTACGCATTTTATCCATTAGATTTGCAACATTAAACTGAAATTCTTTTAAATTAATTGCATATATTTTTAACAGTGAAAATAAAAGTTTTTCATTTAAATCCATAAAAACATTTAAGTAACCGAAATAAAGATATTGATACAATGTTTTCAAATCCCAAAAAACAATTTGTTTTTTAAAAGAAAATTCACTGAAGATTTGATGACTGAAAAGAATAATATTCATTTTATTCAGAAGTGTAATTTACATGTTGTCAGCAATGTTTGTTCAAATTTAATCATACGGAATTTTAATTGAATTTCGTTTTTCATTAACTGTAACTGTTCATTCTAACTACAGCAAGTTTTAAAGGAAAGATCATTACATTATTTTTTTCAAGATCCTTATTTCAGAATTCTAGTAGTGTCTACAAACCTTGTTACTAATTAAATCATTCTTACAAAAAATGCAAAGAATTTACACTGTCTTAAAGAAAAAAATTTCTTTTTTTTTTTCAACTTTTGATCTTCTTTTTCCGCACTTTTATTAGCACAGATGAAGTTAGCGGGTTTTATTTGATAAAAGTTAAGTGTTTTATTTGATATACTTTTTAATCTTGAGCCCTGGTTTCTGTTAAACTGTTCAAGCATACCACCTCTAATTGAAAATGTTACTTTTTTTATGTAAAAGCTTGGTTAAATCTTTATTCTTTAACTAGCGGAGCAATTTCTTCCTGTGAAATGTATCCTGTTTTTTGTTTTACTTCAATGCTTCGGGGGTTTATTTTTATATTTTTTTAAACTTGTGAAACTAATTGGATATTCTAAATAACTGTTTGGAGTAACAAACAACATTCCTCCAAAATGTACCACAAATAGACTTGCGAAGACTATTTGCGTCTTTAACGGACTCCATCAAAGATGCTCTTCTGAATGAATATTTTATCAATAATTGATTTTACAATTAATTATTGACAAAATATTCATGTACATTTATTATAATATCATGTATTTTTATGCTGTATATATATAGATATATATTGTTTAATTTAAATATAAACAATTTCAGGTCTGAAAGGGATAAATATATAAATTGCAATAACTGAACAACAACTACATTTAATACTTCTTCGTCAATGGCGCAACTGCCGCATGGTGAGCGAAGACGGTTTGCCCACCGGCAGATTTCGAGACAGGAGATGTTTTCTTTCTGTGGTGTAAGGTGGTCAGTCCTACTCTCTACAGTTGTATTATATGAGAACCTATAAATTTAAGAGGACTCCGAGCTTCTACAAGCAGCCGTGGCACCGCCGGATTCGAACCTTGTGGCACCGAGTGGCAGAGCGCTATTTACTAGGCCCCGCATTTCACACTAAGAATCGCAAATATATTCCTTATATTCAAAACTTCTGAAACAACATATTTTATATGCATATTGTAATCAAATATGAAAATACAAATTATGTTTATACGTAGGATACAAAGCGTATAACAATGAAAGTAATTTCAATGATATTTCATTGGTGCAGCAGCCCCATTGTGGCCAAGGCCGTCTGCCTACTGTCAGATTTCGAAATATTGGATGTTATGGTTTTACAAAAACTGGATAGGGTTGTCAGTCCTACGCCCAAATCTCTGCAGCCGTATTAGACCACTACTACTAAAACACCACACCGCATCACTGTGCCTATAACTGAGTTGCCCCGTTACAGTTTAAGAAAGATGTTCTTGATGTCATATTAGGCCGTCATCTACGGCTAATATGGCAATATAGTAATATGAAGGCTGTTATATGGCAATATAGTTATGTGAGTGATATGATGATATGCTAATATAGCAAATATAGTGATATGAGTGATATGATGACGGCCTAATATGGCATCAACCCCGGTTTACAGCGGATTCTGAATCACTACAACCATTCATGGCCCCGTCAGGACTTGAAGCCCAAATCTGTGGCACAAACCATCAGTCCCTCAATAATATATTGCTTGATGTAATTCTAATAATTTAAATAGTTTTTAAGATTTTTAAACAATTACTTTAAAAACATTCTCACACACGTGCTACAATTCATTTTATACTTTAATTGATCATTGTCATTCACATTGGTGAAAAACATGAATTGAAAATTGTAATGAATTTTACTATTGTTAAAATTATAAATCTCTTTGGAAAACGTAAAATACAAATTTATCTCAAAATCAATGCCTGCAATTAGTCCATGGATTATTCAAAATAAAATAGACTTTTTCAGATAGATTTTAGTTAATAGATAGAATTAATTTACATAACATAGTATTCTAAATATAATATATTCTCCCTCCTAATATCTTTTAGTCATCAAAATACAAAGAATGAAAATCTCTCAATTTAAGATAAATAGTTATAACAATGTTAGAAAGCTGCTTAATAGTCAATTAGTAAAAATCTCAAATAAGTGCATCAATTCTTTTCTGTCCAAAAAAATTTATGCAAGGGATTAATTCCATTTGAAACAACTCCCGTACTCATTAAATTGAAAATTAAAAAAAAAAAGAAGGAAGTAACATTAGAAACCAACTGAGTAAAGTCAAACAATTCAAATCCGTTGTCCCAACAATCCTTCCAGCACCAAACTCCTCTGGCAACACAATTTATACATGATTTCCTGTAAGATTTCACTGAACTCGATGTTGCCAAAGCTTTTTCAAGAAAAATTCTATCCAAAGGCTTGGCGGGTAGGGCCAGGTAAAGATAGTGTCGCAATTACTTGCTCTTACCTTTATTAGATTTGAGCGTTTCAACCCTCGCAGGCATTTGATGTTAATCTGGGAAACATTCCGCCTTATTACACTGTAGGATTTTCTGAAAGGAATTTTAAAACTTGGGGATTAAATATTGTTTTCTCCATGGTTACGCGGCGTACATCTTTATCCGACTATTTTGCTTTCTTTTACTTTTCGTCATATAACTTGGAAAGTTTAGGGATTTTATTGCTTTACAAAGTAAACCGCTAATGGATTTAGAGTGAAAGGGGATGAAAAATCCGAACGTAAGAAAGGGTTCTGAAATTGTATTGTGTTTTTAAGGCATTTTCAAGTTTTTAGAATGCAAAACAAGATATTGTAATAAAATGTAATTAAGATATAAAGGTTGTAATGATGAGTTGGAAATTGAAACATAAAGGAGAGGAATTTGAAACGTTTTTTAATGAAAATTGAATTTAATAATCAAAGGCAGAGAAACCTGCTTTTGTGTAAAGTACAAAAACCGACAGTTTTAAATTTTATAAAAGTAAAAATAATTTTCTATTAAATTTAATTTTCAATTCCTAGAGATTAATAAATTGTATATTTGATACATATTTATATTTGCTATATTTGACTACTATACATTCAACAATTTTTCTTTACACTCTTCGCGAATTTCAGACAGTTTTAAATTTGTTAAATGTAAAAATCATTTTATATTAAATATCTAAATTCCTGAAGATATTAATTAATAAATTAAACATTAAAATAAATTTTAATTTATTTCATTTATAAATTTATTTTCATTGTAATGGTAAAATTGCTCATTTTTCATTTCACTCAAATAAGTATTTAAAAATATTTGCAATACATAAACAAACTTAAAATTGATTTGGTTTGGTTTGGTTGTCGCTCTACGGTCATCTTGTGCTCACATTAGGCTAAACAGACCTTGATCTTTAGTTTAAAGTGGATTCCGAACCACAACGAACATCCATGTCACTGTCGGAATTCGCACCAGAAACATGTGGCACCGAGTGCCAGAGCGCTAGACACTCGGCCTCAGCTATATTAGACCGTCACCTTAGGTTTAAAGTGAATTCTGAACCTCTACACCTATTCATGGCACAGCTGAAACATGAACTCGAAACCTATGGCACCGGCCATTAGGCACTTAATATATCGCTTGATGTAATTCTTATAATTTAACTATTCTTTTTTAATTTTTAAACGGAAACACTTTAAAAGTATTCTCAGAAACGTGCTACAAAGTATTTAATATTTTAAAAGTATTCCATTATTGCCATAATTTTAGTTCACTACGGAAAATGTCATATACAAATTTATCTCAAAATTAATGCACTTAATTAGTCCATGGTTTATACAAAATAAAATAGATTTACATAAACTAGTATTCATAAATAAAATACATTTTTCCTTCTTGTATCTTTTAGTCATCAAAATACAAAGATTGAAATTCTCTTAATTTAAGATAATTAGTTACAACAATGGTAGAAAGCTTGTTTGATAGTCAATTAGTAAAAATCTCAAATAAATGCATCCATTCTTTTCTGTCCAAACAATTTTATTCAAGGGATTATTTCCATTTGAAACAACTAACTGCCATACTCATTAAATTGAAAATTAGAAAAAAAAAGAAAAGAAACATTAGAAACCAACTAAGTAAAGTCAAACAATTCAAATCCGTTGTCCCAACAATCCTTCCAGCACCAAACTCCTCTGGCAACACAATTTATTCATGATTTCCTGTAAGATTTCACTGCACTCGATGTTGCCAAAGTTCTTTCAAGAAAAATTCTGTCGTAAGTGTGTGGGGAAAAGGCTCGGCGGGTAGCGCCAGGTAAAGATAGTGTCGCAATTACTTGCTCTTACCTTTATTAGATTTGAGCGTTTCAACCCTCGCAGCCATTGGATGTTAATCTCGGAAACATTCCGCCTTATTACACTGTAGGATTTTCTTGGAAGGAATTTAAAACTTGGGGATTAAATTTACTTTTCTCCATGGTTACGCGGCGAACATCTTTATCCGACTATTTTGCTTTCTTTTTTACTTTTCGTTACATAACTTGGAAAGTTTAGGGATTGTATTGCCTTTTACAAAGGAACGGCTAATGTATTTTGAGTGAAAGAGGATTTAAAAAATCCGAACATAACAAAGCGTTCCGAAATTATATTGTGTTTTTAAGGTAATTTGAAGTTTTGAGAAGGTAAAAAGCAAGATATTGTAACAAAAGGCAAATAAGATATAAAGAATATAATGATGCGATGTTAATTGAAAAGTACAAAAATTCAAAAAGTTTTTAATGAATATTGAGTTTAATAATCAAATGTAATGTAAAACTTTTTTTAATGTAAAACTTATTTTTGTGCGGGGGATAGGGACCGTATAAAATATGAAACTTCATAAGTGGCTATAAAATAAATTGCTTGCAACACATTAAAAAAATCATGTGGTAAATAGGGACCGCATGAAAAAAGTCCTACATAGAAAATATGTTAATCAAAACATCACAATATAGCAATACCTCCCATTTAATAACATTCGTGATAACGGATGATACAATATCATGTTTTATGTGTTATAATATCATGTGCTTTTTAATTTGCATGCTATTTTGACATTATCTGTTGTTTCGCTTTTTGAATTACATTTTTAATTAATTTTGAATTATAATATGCAATTGATGTAATATTTTTATATACAGCGCGCACAAAAAAAAAGGCCCGCGTAAAAGCAGGTTTGATCGAAGATAGAAGTCTTAATAAATACATTTTTTACGTAGATTCTAATAACTACGTAAAAAATTTCATTAGAAAATTGAAATAAGTAAATCCCAAGTTAATTTTATTTAAAATAATTTATAAAAGAAATGAAAATACGGAAGAATGAAAAGAGAAGTACATTTTAGTTTGTTATTTGAAATTTAGGTAAGATATATTAATAGTAATTTTCATTTAAAACAATAGTTTTTTAAATTAATGACTAGATCATAATTAATTATTGTACTTTAATAATAAGTAATTATATAACTTATATATCTTACTTATTGTTCTTTAATAATAAGTAATTGTATAACTTACTTATTGTACTTAAATTATGTAAATATTAACTGATTTGTTTTGTTAAATTACATATAAATTTTTTTTTTTTTCAAGCCAAAGATGTTTTGTCAATAACACACTTTGAATTATAAAAATTTCATGCATTTTTGAAAGTATACATTTGTGCTAGAGCTCCATTATTAAATATTGTATCAAATAAATTTAAATACTGATTGCAATTTTAAATGGATTACGTAAAAATATGCAACTTATTAAATTTGATATCAAAATGAGAAATATTAAATTCTTTGCTTAAATTAATGTAGATAAAATTTAATTTAACAAAATAAAATGAATTTCAAAAATGTACAAATTTATATCATCCATAAAATGTATATGGATAATATTTGTATAATACAATCCTAATATATTTATTAAGCATTAATATAATAATGTATATTGTACATTATCCACAAATGTACTGTATTTTATTCACTGTCATAACTAAACACAAATCAGAACATATATCTTTTATAAGAATTTTATTTCAATTTAAAATAAAAAAAAACTTATTTTCCTCAAAAAATATATAATTTCATATTCTAATTTATATTCTGTGGAAAATAATCCCAAACGTGAATTTATATAGCTCGACATTGTTTAAAAAATGGTCTGCGTTCATGGATAATAAACCTCAGACCATTTTTCATGCAATATATTACATTTTCTAGTTATCAGGACAAAACTTCTAACAAGAGCTAAACAACTAAAAATAGATGGGATTTTTTTTTCACCAAAAATATATTGCTTGTGTGTTGTAAACAGCGAGGAAAAAAGTAATTTATCATGGACATAAATAAATAAAAACAAGAGAAAAAACAAGTAGCATTTGAAATAATAGAAGGACAATTCAGAATAATTTTCCATGAAAAGAAAAAGAATTTTATTCTCAGAATATTTTTGTTTATTAAAATTGTCGATTATTAAGATAGTTGAAATAAATCTTTCTATTGTAGAATTTCTTTTGTTTCATAGCTTCACCTATAAAGAATTTTTCACTCATTCATACAAATCAATAGTAGCCAATATCTGCATTTAGTTAAGTGATAATTAAAATAATAAATATATTTTTCAGATAATTCTAATTTTAACTATTCTGCAAATCTAGCACAAGTTAATTTAAGAATCGAGTTCGTCACAGTGTTAATTTGTAAGACTACGACAAATATTATTTACCTTTTTTTATTATTAAAAAAATCTATGTTAGATAAATGATATTAACTGAAATTCTGCATATGTGACTATTTACCGTTATTTTATAGATAATATTTATATTTATTATTATCATTTTTATTATTACTATAAATTATTTTATAAATTCAAACGGTTTTTAGGTAAATAAATATATTTTTATTTAATTTTTGTGAAATAATTAAAAATTTAATTTAATTAAAAACTAATATATATATATTAGTTTATATATATATATATATATATATATATTTGGTCATTCACTAATTCAAGAAAAAAAAAAAAACTGATTGTTAATATTTTTGTATTGCCAGGAATTCAATCTAAATTGATTTGCACAGTAACTTTTCGTTTCATTTCTACATACATCACCCTTACACCAAGCCTGCCCCCACCCCCAACTAGACAAAATGGCGAGGCAGGAACATTGGTGGGCTTCATGCATAAATCCGGGAATGGACGGTGTACGAGACCAGTCAAGTTGAGTCCACCGCCAGGGCAATCTAATTTCTCTGTCTCCGTCTGACCGCGAAAGACAACGAAAAAAAAGTTAAATTAGGCGAAAGTTATCTCTGGCTGTGAATGATAGCTCGTTGTAAGCCATTTACAGACGGTAGAGTACGAAGTCAGTCGTATTCTGTCAAACCGGCTTTTAAATCTCAGTCGTACTCACATAAGCACTTAAAAATCGGTTTGATAGAATCCTCCGAGAAAATCATGTGTCTCGACCCCGCTCAGACCAGAGTCGTTTTTTTCCGCATATCAAAACGTTTCTCGAGGACAGCATTTACGAACAGCTGTAACTCATAGCCAGAGATATCGTGGGTTGTTTCTCGCTATCAGACGAGGGACACGGGAATAAGATCGCCTCGGGTGTGATTCAACTTGTCTCGTATTCCGTCTGTACGCGAGCCGCAATGGAACCGCTAGAATCCCTCCGATATGCGGAAAAACCGACTCTGATCTTAGTGAGGTCGAGATATATAATTCTCTCGGAGAATTTTGTCAAACCTGTTTTTAAATGGTGCTCGACTCGATACTCTAGCTGTAAAACGAAAAACCGATAGATAGAAGAGCAGGGGATCACAGTGCCTTCCAGCCTAACTGACCGGCATTTTACGTCATATGAGGGGAAATCCGAAAAGGCAGCAGACAGCCTGATGCATTTACACACTACAATCACAGTGATTTCAACAATGCAGCCAGCGTATTCGGACCTCGAACTCCGTCCGCTAACTGCATGCATTGATATTGGGAAACGAGTCAGATATTTGCACAGTAACTGAAAATGTGTAGCAATTTTAGCGTTACCAAGATGAACCTGATACCATGCATCTAAATTTCACCACCAAAATTTGAATCGAACACCACAAAATTATATGGAGTTTTTTAATTTCCTCAAACTGAATTGAAGAAATTTCCGGTTTACGGGCTTATCGTGGCAAACATGCCTGAGCTAGCATATAAATTATTTTATTTTTATTAAATTTTTCAAAATTTATGTTCATTTAATTTTATTATTAACTATAATCTAAAAATGTGGAATACTTTTTAAAAAATTATTATATTATTTATTATTTAAAAAATAAAGTTAATTTTTTTTTAAAAATAAAAAAAAAAATTGTTTATTATAAATTTGCTTTAAAATCATTATTATTAAGGGCTTTAAATGTATTTTGATTTAAATCTAATTAACATTGTATTTTTGTAAATATTAAATAGTATTTCATAATCATTATCAAAAAATATATCAATCATTATATTAAATTTCAATAATTAATATTCCACTACGTAACTGCATAATTAATATTAATATCATTAGTCTTACATAAACTATTTTTTATTATTTGAGTAATAAATAAATCAATTTATATTCCTTATTAGTAATTATTTATATTCGTATCATATTAACGACGTATTAAAATATTTCATATACTATATTGTATATTCTAATAAATATATTCCTAAAACCATAGCATAAAAACTACTATGAATTAACCAAAGCAGAAATTTTCTTGGTCATGGCAAAACATAATATACTTGCTCGTAATGTAATATCATGAGAGCAACTGTGTTAAATGTCTCCTATATACTCAATGCCCAGCCGTATAAGTGCTGTTATTACTGCCAGAGGTGGTTTTTCTGGGTACTGATTTCTCAGGTTTTATGCACTCCTATTTCAATTTAATCACTTGTTATTTCCAGTATAATATATTTATCCAATAAATATCATTTTGTTATCTGTATTTCTTCCTGGTGTAGTAACTTTAGTGGTCAGTTGTGTATTTTGATTTAATTTTAATTAAGATTGTACTTTTATAAATATTAAATAGCATTTCATAATCCCTATTCTACTAGGTAACTACATGATTAATATTAATATCATTAGCCTCAACGCTAAATAATTTTTATCATTTGAGTAATAAACAAAATATTACATATTCTATATTAATAATTTTTGTATTTGCATAATATAAATGACGTATTAAAATATTTCTATACCATATTGTTTATTCTATTAAATGTATTCTTAGAACCATAGCAGAAAACCAATAAATTAACCAAGGCAGAAATTTTCTTGGTCATGGCAAAACATAATAGACTTGCTCATGATGTAATACCACGAGAACAGCTGCGTTAAATGTGTCATAAAGAACAGATTGGGAAATGAAGGAAATTTATTTTATGTCAGTACTGGAGTCAAAACATCCTCCCTTGAGCACTCCATGCAGAAAACTATGATGCCAGCTGCTTGGAAATTAACTGGCCAAAACAAAAAGAGTTCATTTTGCGTTGTGTTCACCCTTCATTAAGAAGTAGGAAAGTAGAAGTTAAATTTATTTAATAGAGGATTATTGAAAAAAATTCAATAAAATCTGTTATGTAATCAATGTAGATTACTAATTAAAATAATTGGGTAACTTTATATTAATATAGATTTCATAATAGTTTAAGCACCAAAAAGATAAGGTTTTTTTTTTGTAACCGTCATTCCAATTCATTTATAATCTTAATGACTATTCGTTAATGCTGTATAAATAGTTATTTTTATTTTTATATGTCTTTTAATTTAATAATTGTTTTAAAATGCAATTTATGCATATTTAGCTTATAACAATACACGTATACGCATTTGTTTTAGATGAATTTTTAAATAGTATTTCTCCATTAATTTTTGTTTGAAGTGAATAAATAATGATATATGACCTACGTTTTTTTTTTTTTATTATAAAACTTTTTAATGATCTGTTTTGTGTATTTTATTGTTATTTCTTCTATTCAATAGTAATTAAAATGTAATTATGCTTAATTAAAAATTAATTATATTTAATGTTATCAATTGTGTAATATTAAGGATATTATATCAAGTAAAAATAACAATGCACGTGTTTAAATATTTGAACAAAGGATAAAATTGCATTTATATGTAATTGAATACTATCTTCGTTCAGAATAAAAACTTAATTATAATATTATAGTATATAATATTAATATAGTTAAACACAAAAAGATTCTTTTGTTTAAAATATTAATGAAAACAATGAGTTTACTTACAATTTAAAGCATATTCATCATTAAAAATAAAGTTAAACATTAAATACAGACAATTGAATGTTTTTTATTTAAGTTTTTATAACACAATTATGTATTTAAAAGTTATAAATTATATTGATATTATATTGAGATATATTGAGTGCAGATTATATTGAGCGAAATCCTTTATTGCTACATAGATTCAGCATTTTGTTGCCTCTTTAATTTATTATGAACTCACATATCGTCGGCGCATAGGAGGATTGCACCCTTATATATCCTAAATCTTGATCTTGAGGATAAAAAACTAAGCCTTTCAAACTAAGAATTTATAATATCTATTCATTACATACTACTTCTACAACGTATCATATCACTGTTCATACAGATTTGATCCTCTTTACAATATTCATGAAATTGTACAAGCACAATTTTAAACGAACATACCAAGGGTGACATCTAATTAGTTAAATAATGGTTCGTACCTACCTCCCCTTTTTATTGCCCAATGGAAAGACAATCTGATCTACAGATTTATCGTGTGCCTATTCTCGGTATAGACGAGCAAGCTTTTGGTATGTCATCGACTATGGATTTTTTAATCAAGATCTTGGATGATCACGTTCCTACTTACGATCCATATCTTCCCACAACATTAAAATTAGGGTAATTTTCCTGATAATTCCTTAAACATTAAATAAAGCAATATTTTCTAAAAATAATCATGTGTGAACATGATGTTGTCCTGGTTTGGGGTCCGCGACGTTATCCGAAAATGAGGGCCAAGCAAATAAATCTCCATTTCATATTTTGGCGGAAAATGGTAGTTTGTGTCAATTAACTCTTGAAATGCTTCATGAAAATCGTTGTTCTTAAGGAATTTTCTAGAGAATTTGGCTTTCTTTTGAAGTGTTTTGTAGTATGGTTTTGAAGCACTTTTTTACGTCTTGGCTTGGGATTTTAAACATTTGTATATTCAATAGCTATAAGTACTCGCAGTGCGTTGATCAATTCCTTCTTCTTGAAGTTTCACATTTATCACTTTTGGCATTTTCCCATGATTAGGGAGCTGTCTAGTGCTTCTTATTGTATTTGGAATACTTCATACTTCATTTATGCCTAGAATTTTCAAGCCTTGATATATTGTTTTGGCTATTAAAATGAAGCATGAAAAAAACATATAAGAATAATTTAATAAAATTAAATAATGTAATTCAAAAAAAGCAATATTTTCTTAACGATATAACTAGTTCTTATTTAGATGATTTAATCTTATTAAATTATTCTTATATTCTGCTTTTCCTGCAAGAATATATCTCTGCATTTTGGTAAACAATTTCCAAAACATTTCCCCTACCTTAAAACGCAATAACAACAACACGGATTTCTAATTTATTAAACCGGGCCGCATCCCCGTCAAAGAGCAAGTCAAAACGCCGGGACACACCGTAATGGATCGAAGTCCTGTATCAGCCAAGTAATTGCGGAGGGAAAGACACGGGTGTTACGTGGAGAAAGAGGTCTTATGATGGATATGCAGCAATCTATCACAGGAATGCAATTTGCCTGGATTTACCTGGACTAGACAATGCCAGGCGCGAGAGATTACGGCTTTGTTTTTTAGATGCTAACCAATGCATCATTTCCTGAATCTTTAATGGCACGAGTTTAGAGTTGAAAATATGTTGACTTGCTAGTAGTAATAGGGTTATTTGGATACAAAAAATATGTGTTCAATATCCATGTAATGAATAAATTATTTACTTCTTTTTTTTTTTTCTGTGTAAATATGCATGTTGTATGGAAGTTAAAATGAGATATTTTAAAAATTAAATATTTTAAAAATAGGTGAATGGGCTTTATAGGCCTTCATATGTTTGTTTAATAAAATAAGCTATATAAATCTTTCAAGTTATAATATAAAAATACATTGAAATATTATTTAATAAAATGTATTTAACGAAAATATACCAAAGTATTTAAAAACTCTCCAGTTAAACTGGAGAAATATTTTACATTTCATTTAACATATTTATTGTGATTATACTAAAAATAACTTTCTAATCGAATATTTGAACTTATTGTAAGAATTTTTTATCAATATGATGAAATATATTGTTGGAAATACATAAATGAAGTGTATCCAGTGATGCTTTTTTTTAGATGAAGTTTTTGTGCCCAGTGATGTGGTGTGGTGTAGTAGCAGTAGTAGTAATTCCTCACATATTCGTGCTACACCATACAGTGATGTGGCAAGTGTACAGCGATGTGGTAACATCACTACACAGAGATCGCATCCTCTTTACATTATGTATGAAATTTTACCAACACAATTTTGAACTGACACCCCATGGGTGGCATCAATTTGGTTAAATGAGTTTCACACCGTTCTTCTCTTTTCATTGCCCCATGAAAAGACAGTCTGATTGACAGATTTATCGTGTGCCCATTATGGGTATAGACGCATAAGCTGTCAGTATGTTATCGCATATGGATATTTGAATCAAGCTCGGTTGATCAAGTTACTTCTTACGAGCCATACCTTGCTACAACATTAAAATTAGGATAATGACATTTTCTTAAGCCTTTCTAAATAAAGCAATATCTTTATAAAAGTATTAGCAATAAAGTAGTTTTTATTTGCATTATTTAATTTTAATAAATTCTATATTCTTCTTTTACAAGAAAATATCTTTGCATTTGGTAAACAATTCAGAACATTTCCCCTACCTTAAAACGCAATAACAACAACACCGATTTCTAATTTATTAAACCTGACCTCATCCCCGTCAAAGGGCAAGTCAAAACGCCGGGACACACCGTAATGGATCGAAGCCCTGTATCAGCCAAGTAATAGCGGGAGGAAAAGACACGGGTGTTTCCTGAGGAAGAGGTCTTATGATGGATATGCAAGAATCTATCACAGGGAATGCAATTTGCCTGGATTTACCCGGACCAGACAATGCCAGGCGTGAGAGATTGCGGCTTTGTTTTTTGATGGTGCCAATACATCATTCCCTGAATCTTTAATAGCTGAGGCTTGGGGTTGAAAATATGTTGACTTGCTGGTAATGGGTTATTTTTGATACAGAAAATATGTGTTCAATATCCATGTAATGAATAAATTATTACTTTTTTCTGTCTGTGTAAATATGCATGTTGAATAATTTAAAATGGGATATTTTAAAAATTAAAGATTTTAAAAGTATATGAATGGGCTTTTTTACTGCTTTGTATGTTTGTCTAATAAACTTAATTTAATAAGTAATAACTTATTAAAATAACTTAGACCTAATAACTTATTAAAATAAATTATAAAAAGTCCAGGAAATATTTTAAGTTATTTAATAAAATATGTTACACAAAATCATGCCGTAATATTTAAAAACCATCCAGTTAAACTGAAGAAATAATTTAGATTTCATTTATTGCGTTATACTAAAATGACTTCTAAGGTAATATTTGTACTTATTGTAAGATTTTTCATGAATATGATGAAGATTTTTATTGTATACACATAAATGAAGTGTTTTTTACAATATTTATGCAATGAAAAGCACGTTGAATAAATTATAAATGTGCTATAGGTTTATTACATAACTTTAAATTATAAGTGTTTAACTATAATAAAAGAATATAAGTCATAGCTTCGATTGTTTTTACTTTTCGAATACTGTTCATTTCTAAGTATAACTTAATCTTCATATTTATCTATAACAGATTCTGCGTTAACCAGATTGCATCTGAACATGCACCACAACTTTAATGATTTTTTATTTCCTTTCCCCTTCGCAATGGTGGTTATTTCTCTGAATTCTGTAATGTACAATAATTGACAATTGGTAAAGTTCTGAATATATGTAAAAAATTGTTGAAATTCCGATAACCATAAATAAAAGTAATAAAAATAAAAGCAAGAGCCAACTGGCAAATCTCTATTATTTTCCTCAACAGACCACTCACATTACGTCAAACCCTAAATTGTCAAATAGTTTCTAATAATAAGAAAAAAAGGAAATATCACCAAAAAAGTAATACCCTCGAACATTAGTGACACGATACATAAATGGCCCACTTAAGGTCCAGAAAAGTCAGGAAGTCTACTTCACCCCTAGTAAAATAAAAAACTATACTTTATATAAAATACTTATATAATATTTGGATTTTTGCTTATATATAGCAGTAATACATATTACATAATGTTATATCTGAAATATGAAATCTGCTAAAAATTTTCCCATACCGTTGAATATCTTGAAACACAAGGCTATAATGTTAAGCTGTAATTTGATGCATAATAATAAAAATTATTCATAAATTTGCATATATATTTTTGTATTATGTAATAAAAATTGTAGAAATTAAATTTATTTAAATATAACCCAGAACCAAAATTGTAATGATATAATTTAATTTTCAATTTAATTAAAATTTAAGGATATCATTAAATTTTAAGACTTTTTAAAGATTGAAGGATTGAATTGAATTGATTGATTGATTTGAAGGATTAATTAATTTAATAAGAAATTTGTATTTCAAATACAAAATAAATTATATATTTAATTCCTTCAGAATTCTCCCGTACAATTAGTGCTAGGATTAAGAAAACTCCCAAATAACGTTCGATAAAATGTACTCTGTAATTAATACTTCAATGTATTTAAAACGTTAAATAAGATCCGTTTCTTAAGTATGTCTTTTTTAAATACTTTAGACGTGTCATCAACGCTCATTTGATGACTGAGACATCAATAGGAGGAGTGCCACAGAAAATTTTAAATCTTCGAAAAACTTCGGTCATGATTAAGACAGGAAATTATGGACTTATTTAATTAATATTAAACTCATGAATTCTAAAAGACTTAAATTTCTCCGAAAGAAAGATTTCGTTTCCTTCATATTTAAGAATTAATGTATTCGTTGCTACTACAAATCCGCTTTTCAGAATAATTAAAGGAGTTTTAATAAAAATCTTTAAAGACGTCCTTAAATGAAAGCGAAGAATTTACTTAACAGTTGAAGAAGAGTATTTAATTTAGTCTCAAATGGCTGAGATGAGCATTGAAATTATCTAGTTGCATCCTGTATATTTCTCTCATAATTCGTTATTTTAACATCGCATTAAACTGATAGAAAGCCATCAATAATTTTAAATATTCCAATTTTTACTTTGATATTGCATTTGTTAATTATTTAAAATATCAGAATGGATAAACATTGTAGGAAAAAATTGTTTATAATCAAGTTTTTTAATAATAATTTAAAAAGTCATTAATTAGTTTATAAGGAATAAGTTTATTTTATTATTAATTAAAAGCATCATTAATTACTTTATAAGCAGTAGGTTATTTTAATAATTAAAAACTTCATTAATTAGTTTATAAGCAATGAGTTGTTTAATATTAATGAAAAACATCATTAATTAATTTATAAGCAGTTAGTTATTTTGTTATAATACATTTTAAAAATTATCTGACAAAAATTAATAAAATATTTAAATATTTTATTAAATAATTTTGAATTTTCATTGATTTCATCATTAATAATTTTTTAAAAATATTTTACTTGAAAAAGTATAAAAAATGTACTAAGCAATTGCACTCAGAAAATTGCACTTTTAAAAATTTTCTAGCATGCTTCATTACATTATTTAAATAGCGAAATATATTATTTACACATTTTTTAAAAGTACTATCTATTTATTTTCAATCCATATAGTACACAATTTTTAGAAAAACAATTTAGAATGTGTTTAGAAATGTTTCTGATATGTTATGTTTATCTTTAAAAAAACATCTTTCACTCACCTATATAAAACCTTTAATAATATATTGTAAAAAAAAGTATTTGGAAGTCGTTTGTGTATTCACCAAAGTTGAGTATGTCTAGTTTACTTTCAAAAAGTAATATAGTTTTTAACAAACTCTATTGGCTAAACAACAGGCACAAGGAAAATTTGCAGTAATAGATTCGCAGAGCAATCATAAATATAATTTTCAATAATAAATAACCCAAATTCAATGCTTGAAATCAACGTCTTATCTTTTTATCGATATGCGACTATCAACTTTTACATATCATCGGGCTTTCCAGATGTTTCTTTCAACATGGAGCATGCCAAATGATAGTTGTCTTAAAAATAACTTATCGAGAGACCCATCAAGCAATAATACCAAAAACATCATCAAAATCGCCATCTTGGTTATATATATATATATATATATATATTTTGTTTTGACTCGTATAATACAAATCATAAAATTCGAAATCGAAAATTCATTCATGTCGAAGTATTTAAGAACCATCCTGTTAAACTGGAGAAATATTCTAGATTTCATTTAAAATATTTTTTGTATTATACTAAAATAACTTTTTCTAATGGGATATTTTTTGAACTTATTGTAAGATTTTTCTTGAATATGGTGAACATTTTTGTTGCAAATACATAAATGAAGTGGTTTTTTTTTACAATATTTATGAAACGAAAAGAGAATTCAATAAACTTTAAATATGCTATATGTTTATTAAGTTATTTCTTAAATTATAAGTGAGTAACTATAATAAAAGAAGGTAAGTCACAGTTTCGGTTGTTATTGTTTTCGAATACTGGTAATTTCCTTTCATTGCATCTTCATATATATATAAATATAGCATTTTCAGCACTAACCAGATTGTATCGAAAATTCACCACATTTTTTAAGATTTTTACTCTATAGCAATGGGCGATTAATTTCTCTGAATTCTATAATGCACAATGATTAACAATTGCTGAAGATCCGCATATGTCGTTGTTATAACATAAATGAAAGTAATAAAATGAAAACAAAAGCCAACTGTCAGATCCATAGTTACTTTCTCGAGAGACCACTCACATTACTCCAACCATAAATTGCCAAATCGTTTCCGGTAAAAAGAGAAAATTAGAGAAATTTCACCAGCAAGTAATATCCTCGAACACTCGTCACACATACATAAATCGACCACTTAAGGTCCAGAAAAGTCTGACAGCCAACTTCACCCATAGCAATATATAGACTATAATTTATATAAAATACTTATATAATATTTGTGCTACTCATACATAGCGGTAATATATATCATTATAAGTTTATATCTAATATATGAATCTGCTAAAAATTTTCCCATACTGCTGACTATCTTAAAACGCACCGCTATAATGTTAAACTGTAAATTGATGTATATTAATAAAAGTGTTCCTAAATTTACATTATATATATTTTTATATTAAGTAATAAGTATTCTAGAAATTAAAATGTATTTAAAAATATTTTTAATTACATGCCAGAACAAAATTTGTAATGATGTCATTTAATTTTAATTTTAATTAAAATTTAATGATATCATTTATTTTACAAATTTTGAATAATTAATTAATTTTTAAGGAATTTGTATTTTAAATACAAAATAAATTTAATGCTTAATTTCTTTAGAATTTTCCTCATACAATTAATGCGAGATTACAAGAACTCCCAAATAAATCTGGATAAAAATATACTCTCTGTAATAATACTTCAATGTATTTAAAACGTTAAATAAGTTCCATTTCTTAAGTGCGTCTTTTAAATACATTAAACGTGTCATCAATGCTCATTTGATGACTGAGATATCAATAGAAGGAGTGTTTCAGAAAATTTTAAATCCTCTGAAAAAAATTGAGTCATGATTAAGACAGGAATTATGCCCTTAGTTAATTAATATTAAACTCGGTGAATATACTGTGAATTCTAAAAAGACTTGAAATTCGCCGAAAGAAAGATTTCGTTTCCATCATATTTAAGAATTAATTTATTCGTTGCTACTACAAATCCGCTTTTCAGAATAATTAAAGGAGTTTTAATAAAAATTCTTAAAGATATCTTTAAATGAAAGCGAAGAAGTTGCTTAACAGTTGAAGAAGAGCATTTTATTTCCTCTCAAAATGGCTGAGATGAGAATTAAATTATCTCGATGTATCCTGTTTATTTCATAATTCGTTATTTTAATATCGCACGGTATTCATAAAATGTCATCAATATTTATAAATTTTCTAATTTTTGCTTTTAATACTGCATTTGTTAATTATTTAAAATATCAGAATGAATAAATATTGTATGAAAATTTAAAAAAAAAAACTTATTTATAAGCAATAAGTTATTTTAATATTAATTAAAAACATCATAATTAGTTTATAAGCAATTAGTTGTTTTGTTATAATAAATTTTAAATATTTAACAAAAATATTTCACATTTTAGATGCATAATTATGATTAAATTTTTATTGATTTTTACCATTAATAAATTTTTAACACATTTTACTTGAAAATTGCACCTTCAGAAAATTGCAGTTATTTTTTTAATTTTGTATATATATTTTGAAATAGAAAAAATATGTTATTTACGCAAATATTTTTATAGTGCTTTTAAATTTTCAATATATATAGCACACACTGTTCAGAAAATTGTTTAGTACGTGTTTAGAAATGCTTCTGATATGTTATATTTATCTTTAAAAAGAGATCATTTCTGTGAGCTTTATAAAAGCCTTTAATAATATATTGTAAAAGGTATTCGGTGCTCGTTTGTGTACGCATAGTTACAGTCATCAAAGTTCATTATGCCCTGTTTACTTTTAAATGTAACACAGCTTTTTATCAAACTCTATTCATAAATAAAATTGCAATAAAAATAACTAAAATATCAGTGCATGAGAGCAACGTCTCAACTTTTTATCGATATAGGACTATCAACTTTTACATAAATCATCGCGCTTTTGAGAGTTGGCCAACTAATGGTAATATACAAATAACTTCTCTCCCATAACTTCTCCATCCTCAAAATCGCCATCGTGGTTATATATATATATATTGACAGTACGCATTTGTATTTTAACGTATTATAGTACGAATTTGGCTGAAAGCAATTGACATAATGAAAATTAATGATTTAATCTATCAACGACCTCGACTATATAGAGATTGCCTTAATGTTAAGGGGCTAAGACTGTCGCGAAGATCTATTGACATTTGGGGAAATTTGGGTGAATCCACATTACGTATTCTCATGTTTCTTACAGGAAACTATCTATCCATCAATAGATTGGCGCGATGCGAATGGTTTGTAGAGAAAATGACAATCAATCTTAAAGTTTGTTTTTGCTTCCATTTCTTTTCTCTTTTCACTTCTGTACATCAGAATAGCTACAGTTTTTAGACACATTCAAAAACTTTTGTCCCTACTGTTTATACATCAGCTTCATTTAGTATTAAAGACTTCAAAAAAACAAATCACAAATATCACAGAAACACCAAATCAGTTTTTACTGAGGGAATGAACAACTGATTAGCAATTTTGGAAACCAGTGACCCTAAATCGTAATTTGAAAAGACTACAATTTATCTAAAAATTTTTTAATTATCTTAAACATTACACTGCAGCTTTCATAATCCTATGTAATATACATAGATTATGTTTTCTACCAATATAGACTTTGTGTAACTACTAGATATCAAGTAATTTTACTATAAACTTCTCCAACAAAGTAATTTTATAAAGTATCTAACTCATTTTAAGATATCACGGAAATAGTCCAGCAAAAAGTATTTATTCGAATCGGATTATATTTTTCCAAGGATTAAGCTGTCCGATAAATGTATTAGAAGTATTTTAAGTATCACTTTCTTAATCCAAACTATAACGATCTACCTTTAAACTTTCAGCACACACACACTCTTTTTGGTGGTTGTCAAGAGCATTTGATACGCACTCTTACTTCATATGCACCATAAATAAAGTGTTTTAAAAAATCTAAATAAAAACATTATATTCTACAGGAAAAGATCCTTACATTTTAAAACTACTTAGTCAGACCTAATTAACAAATGGGGATTGTTTAAAAAAACATTTTTGTTAAAGAATAATCTTAACACAATATTGTGAACTATATAGGGACTCGTGAAAGAATTTCAAGGCCACAAAAAGTAAGAAAAGTAAAAAAAATTCGTCCATTACCCATGCATTGAAGATATTGTTTTCAAAAATTGAAAATCACGATAGCAGTTATGAAAGCGTGCAAATATTTTTTTGTATTAAAAATTCATGGGTTCATTTACACCATTTTTTATATGGAATATTTAACACTAAAAGTACACCAATCAAAAGCAACCTTGTAGAGCGTCCATGATTAACCACATTGCATTATTTAAAACCAGAAAAGAAAACCTTAAAGAAGAAGCATAAAATACGTCATGGAAAAGGTGTGAATTTCAAATTCAAATTCAAAATAAAAGCCAAGAACCAGTGAAGTTGGACTCAAAAGTACCACAGATGAGAAAAAGAAAGTGAGAAGATGCAAGGTTACAAAAAGTTCCCCCAGAACTGATTGATTATTTCACTGCCTGCAGGACGCTTCATAATGGTCGGACGATTTATCGCCATGCTGTCCAGTTTTTGGTGGCGGAAGACACCTCGAGATCGAAATAACTGATGGTGACCTTCCTAAAACTGTCATTTCCACCAAGGTTGTTATGCTGGTTAAGTTAGAGAGTAATTTCTATTATTTTATTTGTTGGACTCTCAATTCTTTGCCAGGATAGTTAAAAATTAAAGCTGAAATTTTATGTCTTCGTACAACGACATTAACCATGATGAAAATTAGTATCTTTGAGCAATGTTAATTGTGTATGTTACTATTTATGATAATTAATCTATTGAATGCAAATCGGAAATATTCTATTATGAAATAATTAATGGTTGCTTATTATTTGTCTTTGCTATTTTGAATGCCATATACTACTATTTGTATTCGTGAAGTAATATGTCAATTTTTATTGTAAGCTGATGAAAATATATCAACTGTATGTAAAACTTTAGGAAAATTGTAATTAATTCTTAATAACGCTAATTGCTTGAAATGTAAATAAATCAATATTTTTATTTTTAAATAAATGTTTTTAATATTTATTTTTGTAAGTAATTCCTTCTCCAATTTATCAGCGACCTGATGGTTGATATCACAGGCGTCAAGTTGGAATCCTGGCGATGGAATGGATATTTGTTAGTAGTTTGGAATCCACTGTAAGCCGTAGGTTCCGGTGTGATCAGCCTAAAGTGTGTAAAAAATGACAGTAGAGCGATCAAATCTTCAATTTATCGAGCATTTGAGCGCTTTCGAATCTGCCTTGATAATAAATGTGGTGTTAGCGTAGATTTATTTCATAATTATTGAGCATCACAACGTATACGATTCCTTTTAACAATATTATTGTCCCCAATTTTTTTGAAGGGATGGCGGTAATAAAGTTATTTCTTAAATGTTTTGCCTCAGTAAATTACATATCAACATCACAAAGGATGTCATAAATTATTTCGAAAATAACACCAACAAAAACGAAAAACTTTATAATTATGTAAAACCATATTTTTTTCAAAGCACTTCTTTTGAAGACGATGTTTTAAAAAAAAATAACAATGTTTTTAATTTTCTTACGTGGATTATTTATGAATCGACAAAATCTTTTGACATATAGAAAATAAAAATCGCACATTTGTCTTTTTTTTAAATTATTTAAATTAACATAATGATATTATTTTTACTATGCTGAAAGCATGAAAACATGCCAAAATAAAAAAACAACAACATTAAAACTAAAATTATTGCATAATTACTTTATAATGAAATTATTTTTTATAAAGTATTAAAATATTGGCGAGAAAGATTAAAAGATCAACTATAAAAATGGAGAAAAGAACATGAAACTTGAACAAGATCTTTACATTGTCATGCCTTACAGAAATTTAAAATGCAGCATTGCTTATTTCTGCAAAAATAAGTTTAAATAGAAAACATAGGTATATGCGATACAAGGAGGAAATATAAATGTTATTGACAGAACTTTTAGAAGCACATAAGAAAAAAATCAATAAAGTATGTGGCCACCCCTTAAAATGCAAGCATATAGCGATATTCCATACTATGCATTAAATGATCCAGAAGGGAATTCGGTAACAAAGTGTACAGAAGATGAATCGCACTTTGAAGCTCTTGGAGAGTGTTGGGGGAGAGATGAGTGTCGAGATACAAGTCGGCTTCCTAATACATCCCACACATATTCTATCAGATTTAAATCCGGAGAATATGGGGGCCACTCCATTCGCTCGCAAGATACTCATTCACTAGTGCAGCACAATAAGGACACTCATTATCATCCATTAGAAGGAAGTTATTACAGATTGCACACCGAAAAACTTGACATAAGGATCATGAGCGTCGTCTCTATAAATTTCAGAATACAGAGTTACATTTATTAAAATATGCAAGTCAGTTCGCCATTCCAAAATAATGCACTCCATTACCATGATTCCACGACCATTATATCGATGACTTTCACGGATGTTTGCAGGTATATCGCACTATTCTTCTTCCTTCATTTTGTAACACGTCTGGAATCATTCTCCACATAAAATCAGGATTCATCTGTAAATAAAACTCGTCTCCTGTCTGTGGTATTCCAATCACGATGTTCTCTGCTCCACTGCAACTGGGCGCATTTCGCTGCCAAAGTTAGTGGAATACAAATCGTGGGGTTTTTTTCAATGTAATCCTCTTTTATGCAGCCTGTCACTCACAGTAAATCTGGATAGTCGAATTCCTGTTGTGGCAACGAATTCCGTTGTAATCTGAACTGACGACAATTGCCGGTTTCTTTTAGCAATTGTTGCCAAATAACGTCCTGAAAGTCTATTGTGGCACATTTTCGACCTTAACTTAGTTGTCTCTGTACATTACCGGTGTCTTTAAAACGTTTCCAGATTTTTGACAACAATTTTGGCTATTTTTAAATCTTTACAAACTCCTGTCAGTGTCTGTACTGCTTCCATTCTCCTTATCGCAAGCCATTTCTCACAATCTAATGCGTCAAATGTATTTTGGACGACATATTCCACCATTACAAGCAAAGGTATTAATTACCCAACTACTTTTACAATCCTTGCAATTTGACTTTAAATCATCCATGTGTACTCTTTTCACATATGCCGAAAGAACTGACTCAAAAATTTGTTTATTTTTCTTTAATGAAGGCGAATCCCATTGAAATACGTGCTAAAGTTGACGAGTTATCAATCAATTACCTTTCATTGAAGTGTACTTGAAAATAACATAAAACACCATTTTATTGTTTTTCCTTTCATTTTCTCCTCAGTAAATTATAATTCTTAAGATATTTTTGATTACGAGGTGTTTAAGTGGCTCTAACTATATTTTCTTTATTTCTCCCTCTCAAGCATTTTATGCCGAAATTTTGTAGTAGAATCTTGTTAATTTTCCGCTGATATATGTTATTTATATAATTCGAAAAATTTATATCAGAAGATATGCTATAGTCTAGAAACTGAAAATAATGTTCTGTGCGAAAATGTTTGCCAAAGAAAATGGCAGTTTTTTTTCTTATAACTTCCTAAATACGGTATACTTTATAAATGAGTTTATTAGAACAAAATAAGCAAAAATTAAAAATAAAATAAAATTTTTTTAAAAAAATCAGAAACTGTTTTAAAATTATTAATCATTACTTATTTTTTCAATGACTTTATATGCAAAAACTCATAAATTCTAAACAAATTTAAACTTAAACATTCGTATAAAAAATATTTAATTTCTATAAATTAAAAATCTCTCCGAATAACCAAATTATATTGTTCTGAATAAATCATTATCATTATGGAATACATAAAGATTTCTATTGATTAAAACTTTACAATTTAAACAACATCAAAGCCTCACACAAATTTCCCTAAAATACAAAAAATAACAAAATTTTCGCCAAGGATTTTGTTTCATCCGTTTATCAATGAAACTACAGTATTGACAGATTTATATCTAAATCGATACTGCTGCCCTACGAGAAATCGAAAAGATTTACCACGAAGGACGAAAACCTGAATAGTATCAAATTATATAAGAATCCCAAAAATTGCAATATATTTAAACATCAACATCTTCTTAGGTTTCATAAATTTCTTTGAAAAAAGGAAACAAATTCTATCCAGTTTTAAATAATACTTCTATCTCGTGAGGTTTTTAAAATTGTAAGAAACTTTAAAAATAACCTTATAACGTTATTATTAATTCTGTAATAAAATAATATTTTAAAATGAAATGTTATGCAATCAACTAAAAAAACATTTAAAGTTCTAACAAAACAATTTTTTAAAATTTTATTTATACCACCAAAGTTTACAAAAATATTCTGATCTTTTTAGCAGCCATTTTTTTTTTTCTTCATTTTTACATCAAGTATCTTCAATTTCACGTGACATACCGAAAAAGGTGAGTGTCGAGAAGGGAAATGTTTTGCTTCATAAATATTAAAATAGTGAATAAAAACTGTAAGAGGTTTATTTTGTACTTTATGGCTAAGGAAAAACCAATTATTGTAAAATATAAATATTGGAACCAAATTTATAAAGACGTAGGAATGGTAATTCTGGCAATATACTACTGTGCCCAAAAGTAAAACCAATTTTCAATTTAAAATTCCCTGGGCTAATAGAATTTTTAATTTTTTTCTTTTTAGGTTTTTGGCACTGTTCTTGACATATGTGTGAAATTTCACGTCAAAATATTCATTAGCGTTTGAATTAAGCTTGGCTTTGTGAGACGCTAAAAGTAATTTCGGCGATTTTTGAAATGTCTGAATTAATTGAGCAAGAACTTGCGTTAAATTTTGTTTGTCGAATGAATATTCGTGTGCGAAAACACTGAATTTTTTTGAAAAACATCGTCGCATTGAAATGTGTGAAACAATGCTTTCTGGCTATCAGAACAAGTGGAGAGGCATCATAACTGCAGATGAGACTTGTATTTATGCTTAGGACCCAGAAACAACCAATCAATGGAGCGAATATCGTGACAAATGTCAAACAAGATCGAAAAGAGCACGCTAAAGTCGCTCAAAAATCAAGTTGACTGTTTTCATCGATTACCGTGGTGTGGTGCATTATGAATTCCTTCCGTCGGGACAAATTGTCAACAAGGAATATTATTTGAGTGTTATGCGTCATTTGCGTGAAGCTATTCGCAAAAAGAGGCCACATTTATGGAAAAACAGCTCTTGGTGTTTGCACCACGATAATGCGCCATCTCACACTGCATTGATTCTTTGTGACTTTTTCGCCAAAAATGAAATATCGTTCCACAACCACCGTATTCACCTGAATTAGCACTGTTCGACTTCTGGCTACTCCCTAAACTCAAAAGACCACTCTAAGTCGATTGAAGAGATTCAACGTGAATCGAAGGCCGACCCGGATAATGACTTTTTTAGCATACATTGCTGATTGGAAAAAACGTTGGCATAAGTGCATTGCGTCCGGAGGGATTATTTTGAAGGCGATGAAATTAATTTGGAAGAATAAATAAAGAGTTTTTGAAAAAATAAAAATTGGTCTTACTTTTTGGGCACAGTAATGTAGAGCACAAGTTAGCAAAATAAATAGGCCACCCCAATTAGCAATTTATTTAAACATAATTTCATTCTAGTTTTTGTTAATCTTTCCATCTTGTTTTTTGAAAAAATTTTTTATTTATTTCTTATACATGCAACATTTTCTAAAAACACTTTATTTTCTATCTAATAATGTTGATCAATTTCTTATATATGTAACATTTCTTTAAAAAATACTTCATTTCTTATCTAATAATGTTTATTACAAAATCATAATGTAATATAACTAACCCATTTTTATCATATAATGAAAAAGGATAAACCGCTAAAAATAAAATCACTGAAAGATACAAAAAATTTCATTAAATAGTTAAAAATAGTTTAACAACTCCACCTGTTCTTTTATTGTAATGTCTTTCACCTTAGTAAGCATTCTCTTTATCATCAAAAATAATTGCCTAAGAAATTCAAAAGCGAAAAAAATTGTCAATTCTGCTTTAATGTTGTCTTTTTCTACTTAGCTCATCCCATTTATTCCTACGATGCAAATGAAAAATGGCGGAATAAATATTAAAAATCAAATTGTTTCTAAGGGCGGCACATAAATGAGAATTTACTTCAGGATTCAAGACCATTTACATGGGCTGTTTTTCTTCATTTCTGCACTTTTTATCCTCTTTATCTAAACCTATTAAATAGAGTCAAATTTTAATGTCTTCATATGTCTCTAGACAAAAGGGTTGTATTGAAATAATAAATGAATAAATATTTACTGATTTTTTTTAAAAAAAAAAATGACAACCCACTTCTTAGACAGATCTTGATCTTTGGAACAGAACTTTAATCAGTTAGTTAATAAGTTTGAACTAAAGCTTTGTAATTCATCATGAAATAACAATGCCACAAAAAAAGGAAATAAAAACGAATATAAAAGATATATCACAGTTAGTACAAGACTATATTTTTATAGTGCTCTTTTATCTGAATTACAAATTCTATAATTTAACACTACTTACTGAGATAATTAAATTGAAAGATAATAAAGATAATGAAGAAGATAATGAAATATTATTTAAATATAAGTATTATTATCAATTTTTTCCCGCACATTTTACAATCTAAAATTTTTCATAGATTTTAGTTCGACATATAATCTTTTACTCTATATTTTGATGTAAAGTTATAGAAATCAATTAAAATTTATTTGGTAAGTTGAACTAATTTGATGGTATAGGGACGTTAGGACAAAAACAAATAATGCTGTCATTTTTTTCTTAAGTATGCTAATTAATTTTTTTGTAGAAATCCAAACTGGTTAATGGTTTTCTTTTCTCTTAAAATAATATAGCGGAAAATCTCATGTCCCATTATTACAAAATCATAATTTAATACAACTAACCCACTTTTCTCATATAATGAAAAAGGATAAACTGAAAAAAATAAAAATCACTGAAAGACATAAAAAAATTCATTAAATAGTTAAAAATAGTTTAACAACTCCACCTGTTCTTTTTTTTCTAATGCTTTTAACCTTAGTAAGCATTCTCTTTATCATCAAAAAATAATTGCCTAAGAAATTCAAAAGCGAAAAAAAAATTGTCAATTCTACTTTAATGTTGTCTTTTACTACTTATCTCATCCCATTTATTCCTATGCAAGTGAAAAGTAGCGGATTAAATATTAAAAAGGCAAATTGTTTCTGAGAGCGGCACATAAATGAGAATTTCCTTCAGGATTCAAGGCCATTTTCATGGGCTGTTTTCTTCATTTCTGCATTTTTGTATGCTCTTTAACTAAATCTATTAAATAAAAGTCGGGACAAAATTTAATATCATCGCATTTCACTAGAAACAAGGGTTGTATTGAATTAATGAACGAAAAAATGATTACTGATTTTTTTTTTTAAAAGAAACCCATTTTTAATGCACATCTTGATCTTTGAAACAGAACTTTAATCATTTAGTTAATAAGTATGAACTAAAGGCTTGTTATTTATCAAGAAATAACAATGCAGCAAAAAAAAAATAATAATAAAAACGAAAATAAAAGATATAGATCAGTTAGCATAAGACAATATTTTATATGCTCTTTTTTCTGAATTACAAAGACTATATTTTAACACTACTTATTATGAAAATTAATTGAAATATTATTTAAATATAAGAACTATTATTACTTTTCCCTCATAATTCTTTGCCATCTAACATTTTTTTATAGATTTTAATTATATATATAATCTTTTACTTTGTGCTTGAAAATTTTTAGACAATCAATTAAAATTCATTTGTTAGACCAAAAACAAATATGCTGTCATTTGTTTTAAGTATGCTAATTGATTTTATGTAGAAATCCATATTGGAATTTTTTTTTTTCTCTTTTCTCTTAAAATAATATAGCGAAAAATCCCACGTCACATAATATTAGTTACAAAGAAAATTGTTTTACAAAAATTTTGTAATTTAAAAATTTATCAAATAACATATGGTGAGTTTTGTCCATATTTTGGTGAAAAAAATTAATTAAAGAAATTTAATAATTAAAGAAATATTTTATACATTTATGAAATATTAAACAGGGGATTTCATTTGAATCAAACTATTTTTAATGAAATTTTAATTAAATATATTTTTAAAAATTTTATAAATTTTAAAAATAAATAAATAAAAGGGCTTTATTTCAATATTTCTTCAGGTAATGCCATTTTAATTACTTTAATTACAACTTTATAATAATAGGTATTATTTTTAATTTTTATCATCGTAGGAAAGATTTTGAAAATAGTCATGATATATTGGAGGAATATAAGGTAGATCATATTGAATTGAATTTGAATATTGTATTTAATTGAATTTTTCGGATGTGATGGGCTTGACTTGATGATATAAATGTATTAGTATTATATTTTCAAATTTTCGTGGTCTGCCTCATTCAGGGTATAATTCTAATCTTTGAAACTTCACATTTTCATCAAATGAAGTTTTATGCAGCAATGTATATAGTGAACAAACAGGACAGACTGCTAATAGTGTTTTTCAACTCTAGCTTCTAGCTATAAAGTCTTCCTCTGACAATGTTTCAGAAGCAAACAACGAAATTCCAGTAAAAGAATGAAAATTTTACGTAGTTTAAAATTTACGTTTTTAAAATGTTATGTAGTATAATTTTTTTAACTAAATATTATGACTTTGAGAAAAGTGGATTTACACAACTTTCACAGTAATTATATTTGTAATTGTATTAACTACATATATTTATATTGACAAAATGATGAACATTTCGAAGGTTTATTTATTTATTTTTTATTTTTATTATTTTTGGGGGAGGAGGTATTTTTTTTATGCTTTATGCTTAATGCTTAAGAAGTTCATAGCAGATAGCATTCATTGTCATCATTAATTAACTTTTTGTCAAAAATGGACTTACAAAAAAAAAAAAAAAACGATTTATGGAGGACTAGTGTAATTTTTGAAAAAAGATTAATTGAAACATCAACTCTTCTCTTGGAATCAATTAGGAAGATAAAATTTGATTGCTTATCACGATGTCATGGTTCATGGGTGTTTTATGTTAATGAAGTTTTAGAAAGCGAAGAACTCCAAGTCAGGAAGTTGATGGAATAATCACTGTAAACAACATAGAGCATGTCTTGACTGAACTAGGTGTTTCGAGATGCATGCTCACTGATGCGTCTTTATCTCAATTTATCAAATGTTGTTAAAGAGATAAAAAGAATTGAACAAGGATGGAAATTTGACAATTAACTTCTAAAACTCGAAATTCTTGATACCATTGCCTGTGATGGATTACAAATTCAATTTTAAAAAGAAAATAATCTTTGCACATACTTTCCGACTGCCAAAAGAAAATAAATAAGATGGATAAATTTGAAAATGAAAGAAACGGACAAAACTGCCGATCAAATAGACCACAAAATTTTAGCAGTTGAACGATCTTTAGAAAATGGGAAGTATAACTAGTACTTGAAATTTAAAGTGAATAAAAAGTAATAATCCCCAGGGAAAAAAAAAGTGGGGTACCGCATAGCTTACTGGGTTAGGAAACTTTTAGTAGAAATTGAAGTATCATTATAATAATATCGCTTATAATATGCATCATCTGAAATAATGTAATTAAACATGTTACAATTTTAAAAAAAAAAAATAGTAAGTTCAATTTTCTATGCAGTTGCCTAGTGCAATTTTTATATTTTTTACATGTAAAATGTTTTAAAAAAATTATTAATGATGAGTAATGAATATTTAATCACAATTATTTTTAAAAAATTTCAACAATTTATAACGTTTTTGTTAGATAATTTTAAAAATTAGTATAACAAAATATCTAATTGCTTATAAACTAATTAATGATGTTTATAATTAATATTAAAAAATAACTTATCGCTTATAAAACAAGTTATTAGTTTTTATTTTCATACAATCTTTATTCCTTTTGATATTTTAAATAATTAACAAATGCAATAGTAAAATAAAAATTAGAAAATAAATATTTATAGCTTTTTATGAGTTCCATGTGATATTAAAATAACGAATTATGAAATAAAAAGAATGCAACTGGATAATTTGATGCTCATCTCAACCATTTTGAGACGAAATAAAATGCTCTTCTTCAATTGTTAAGCAACTTCTCAGCTTTCATTTAAAGACGCCTTGAGAGATTTTTTATTAAAACTCCTTTAATTATAACGAAAGCGGATTTGTAGTAGCAAAGAATAAATTAATTCTTAAATATGAAGGAAATGAAATCTTTCTTTCGGTGAATTTCTTTCTTTTAGAATCCACGAGTATATCCACCGACTTTAATATTAATTAACTAAGTCCATAATTCCCGTCTTAATCATGACTGAAGTTTTTCAAGGATTTAAAATTTCCTGTAGCACTCCTTCTATTGATATCTCAGTCATCAAATGAGCATTGATGACACGTTTAAAAGTATTTAAAAAGACACGAAATGGAACTTATTTAACGTTTTTAAATACACTGAAGCATTAATTAAAAATGCTTGTAATCACGCATTAATTGTATGAGGGGAAAATTCTAAAGAAATTAAAATTAAATTTATTTTGTATTTGAAATACACAAATTCCTTAAAAAATTAATTAATTATTCAAATTAATTATTCACTCTTCTATTGATATCTCAGTCATCAAATGAGCATTGATGATTTAATATTTAAAAATGCATACTTAAGAAACGATGTTATTTAACGTTTTGAATACATTGAAGTATTTTTATCGAGCTTTATTTGGGAGTTTTTCGTAATCCACGCATTAATTCCATGAGGAAAATTCTAAAGGAATTAAGCGTTAAATTTATTTTGTATTTGAAATACAAATTTCTTATTAAGTCAATTCATTTTTAGAATTCTTAAAATTTAATGATATCATTAAATTTTAATTAAATCTAAAAGTATATTATATCATTTCAAATTTTGATCTGGTATGTAATTAAATAAATTTTAATTTCTAATTTTTATTACATAATATAAATATATAATGTAAATATATGAATAATTTTTATTAATATATACATCAAATTACGGTTTAACATTATAGCTGTTTGTTTTAAGATATTCAGCAGTATGAGAAAATTTTTTAGCAGATTTCTTTTTATCAGATATAAATTACTCATAGATATTATATATATGACTATATATAAGTAACACACATGCATTATATAAGTTTTTATAATAATTATACTTTATATTTTGCTGTGGATGAAGTAGACCCTCAGACTTTTCTGGATCTTAAGTGGTCCATTTATGTATTGTGTCACTGGTGTCCGAGATAGTACTTGCTGGTGGGATTTCTCTCCTTTTCTTTTATTACCGGAAACGATTTGACAATTTATGGCCGAAGTAATGTGAGTGGTCTATTGAGAAAATAACTATTGATCTGACAGTTGGCTTTTGCTTTTATTTTAATGCTTTCATTTCTGGTTATCAGAATAGCAACACTTTTAGACATATTCTGAACTTCAGCAGTTGTGAATTATTGTACATTATAGAATTCAGAGAAATAACCACCATTGCGAAGGAGAATAAAATCATTAAAGTTGTGGTGCACTTTCGATGAAATCTGGTTAACGCTGAATCTAAATAATAAATATGAAGCTGAAGATAAATATGAAGATTAAGTCGCAATGATTGGGAATGTCCAGCATTCAAAAACAAAAACAACCGAATCTATGGCTTCGTCTTCTTTTACTGAGTTAAACACATCAATCAAGAAAATATATACCATATTTATAGTTTATTGAATGCGCTTTTCGTTGCATAAATATTATAAAAAAACATTCATTTATGTATTCGGAACAAAAAATTTCATCATAATCATGAAAAATCTTACAATAAATTCAAATATACCATTAGAAAGTTATTTTTGTATAATACAATAAATATTTCAAATGCAATCCAAAATATTTGTCCAGTTTAACAGGACTTTTAAAAAAAAATATTTCAGCATGATTTTTGTTAAACAGATTTCATTAAGTAACTTAAAAATATTTCCCAATAGCTTTTCAATTTATTTTATTAAACTTCCCTACAACATGCATATTTATACAAAAAACAAAAGAAGTAATTATTTATTCATTACATGAATATGGAACACATATTTTCCTGTACCAAAATAACCTATTACAAACAAGTCAACATATTATTAACTCCAAACTTCTGCTATTAAAGATTCAGGAAATGATGTATTGGTGGCATCCAAAAAACAAAGCCATAATCTCTTACGCGTGGCATTGTCTGGTCCAGGTAAAATCCAGGCAAATTGCATTCCTGTAATATATTCTTGCATATCCATCATAAGACCTTTTTCTCCAGGAAGCACCCGTGTCTTTTCCTCCTCAACTTCTTGGCTGATACAGGACTTCGATCCATTACGGTGTGTCCCGGCGTTTCGACTTGCTCTTTAACGGGGATGCGCCTGGGGTTTAATATTATTAATCGGTGTTTTTTATTGCGTTTTAAAGTAGGGGAAATATTCTGGGAATTGTTTACCAAAATGCAGAGATATATTCTTGCGGGAAAAGCAGAATATAAGAATAATTAAGTAAAATTAAATAATGCAAATGATAACTACTTTATTGACTATACTTTTAGGTAAAATATTGGTTTATTTAATGCATAAGGAAATATCATTATCCTAATTCTAGTATGGTGGGATGGTATGGCAGGCAGGTAGCAAGGTAATCATGGTAGGTCATGTTGTTCTAGAAGTGTTTACAAAATGCAGAGACATTTTCTAGTAAAAGAAGAATATGTAATTTAATAAAATTAAATAATGTAAATACTACTTTATCGAAATTATATTTTATTTTTAAGAAACTATTATTAAGAAACTATTGGTTTATTTAAGACTTAAGGAAATAACATTATCCTAATTTTATTATGGTGGGATGGTATGGCTGGTAGATAGCAATTTGATTATCCGAGAGCATGATTCAAAAATCCATACGCGATGACGTACCGAAAGCTTCCATGTCTATGTCTATACCGAAGATGTAACCACGATAAATCTGTAGATCAGGCTGTCTTTCCATTGGACATAAGAAAGGAGAGGAAGGGGTCAACCCTCATTTAACCAAATTGATTTGGGTGTTCGTTCAAACTTATGCTGTTATCATTTCTTATCTATCAGGTCTATCTATCAGGACTCTCAGGTCTCTATGAGCAATGATGTGGTGTGATGTAGTAATAGTATGTAAGGAATAGATACTATAAATCCTTATGTTGAAAAGTCCTGTTGTTACGCTTAAGAGCAAGGGTGCTATATAAGGGTGCATTCCTCCTATATGATCATAATCCGTGGGTTCGTACCAAATTAAAGAGGCAAACAAAATGTTGAATCTACTACAGATTTGTCTATGTAGTGGTAAATACTTTACTCAATGTACTCTGAAATAGAAATTTCTTTTAATTTTGAAAAACATAAATGTGTTAATAAAAACTTGAGTGAAAAAAATATTCAATTGCCTGGATTTAATATTTAGCTTTATTTTTTAAAGATGAATGTGCTCTAAAATATCATTATGTAATATTATCCGCTATAATTTATATTTATCTAATAATTAACTAATTTTTATTTAACAAATCATTGTTTCCAGTAATATATTATACAAAAAGAATCTTTTTTTGTGTTTAATTATGTTAATTTTAAAAATTTTTTTCTGAATCGTAGATAGTATTCAATTGGTTAGATAGTAAATTTTACTCTTTGCTGACGAATATTTACGCATACTTGTATTGTATATTTTACTTAGATATAATATCATTATATTATATAATTTATATATTTAAATATACTTGATTTTTGATTAAACCTAATTAAACTTTAATTAGCATTGAATACAAGAAATAACAATAAAATACACACATAACCGATCTTTAAAAAATTTTAAACTTTAAAAACGTAAGTCATATATCATTGAAATTTAATTTAGTTAGTTCAAACAAAATTAATAGAGAAATACTATTTAAAAATCTATCTGAAACAAATGCATATATATAGTATGCAATATTATATGCTAAATATGCATACATTGCATTCTGAAACAACTTATAAATTAAAAGACATATAAATACAAAATAACTATTTACAAACATAGTCATTTAGATTATAAAATGAATTGGAATGATAGTTACAGAAAATTCTTATCCTTTAGTGCTTAAAATATTATGAAATCTATTTTAGTATGAAATTACTCGATTACTTTTTAATTAGGTAATCTACATTGACTGAATAACAAATTTTATTTGAATTTTTATAATCTCTATTAATAAAATTTAGTTCCCTACTTTTCCTACTTCTTAATCAAGGGAGTGAACACAACTCAAAATTAACTCTTTTATTTTAGGGCAGTTAATTTCCGCGCAGCTGGCATTATGGTTTTCTGTGTGGAGTGCTCAAGGGAGGACGTTTTGACTCCAGTACTGACATAAAAATTAATTTCCTTCCTTCCCCAATCTGTTCTTTTATGACACATTTAACACAGCTGTTCTCGTGATATTACATCACGAGGCAAGCATATATTATGTTTTTGCCATGACCAAGACAATTTCTGCTTTGGTTAATTCATAGTAGTTTTTCTGCTATGGTTTGTGAATATGTTTAATAAAATATACAGTATAGTATAAAAATACGTATTTAATACGTCAGTTATATGATATAAATATAAAAATTACTAATATGGAACATAAATTAATTTATTTAATACTCGAATGATAAAAATAATTTATGTAAAGGCTGATGATATTAATATGAATTATATGGTTACCAAGTGGAATATTAATTATTGAAGTTTAATATAAATAATAGTGATTAAGAAATGTTATTTAATATTTACAGAAATACAATATTAATTAAAATAAATAAAAATACATTTAAAGCCCTTAATAATAAGGATTCTAAACGAAATTTAAAAAATGTATAAAAAAAAATTTTGAAATTTTTTAAAAATATTTAGGCTAATTTTTATATTATTTTACATTTTTATATTTTTATTATTTTATTTTTCCTTATATCCTTCTGCCAGATATTGCCATGATAAACCCATAAATCGTAATATTTCTTCCCTTACAAAATTTCTTCGGTTCGACGAATTTAAAAAAAAAATAAATGCCCCAATGGTGTTGGTTTCAAAAGCCCGAAATGTGGATGCAATGTATCAGGGTCCTCGTGGGAACGCTGAAATTGCTACATATTTGTGTTACCAGGTGCAAATGTCTGACTCGTTGCCCAATGATAACGCATGAAGAGGGACGGCTAGAGGGCCAATGTTAGAATCCGCTCACTTCATTGTTGTAATCATTGAACCTCGGTGGCGATTGTGGTATGTAAAGGCAGCAGGTTGCGAAATCAGGTTGCCTTCTGCTTTTTCCGGGTTTTCTGCCATACATAAATGCGAGGCAGTTACTCTTAAAGTCCACCAGAACGGTACAACCTCCCCTGCTCTCTCCCTGTCAGCCGCATAAAGACAGGAGTACAAATCCAGTATTGAGGCACTTAAAAATCTGTTTGACAAAATTCTCAGAGAGAATCATGTGACTCGACCTCCCTCCGACCAGAGACAGTTTTTCTGAATATCAATTGGATTCTCGTAGAACCCATTTACAGCTGCGTACAGGCGGCAGTACGAGAACAAGTCGAGTCAACCCCTAGATGATCTTATATCCCTTGTGTCCGTTTGACCACGAGAAACAATCCAAGCTATCTCTGATTGTGGGTGGCCAGCTGGTCGTAAATGGGGTCTGCGAGAAGGGCTTTGATATACGGAAGAAACAGATTCTGGTCGGAACGGGTTCGAGACACATAATTCCCTCACAGGATTCTGTCAAACAGGGTTTTAAGTGTTTCTCAGCTAGGCCCGTACTACCGTTTCTACGCGGCATACGACCAGCTGTCACTCACTGCCAGAGATAACATGGGTTGTTTTTCGCGCTCAGACGGAGACAGGGAAATAAATTGCCCGTGCGGTGGACACGTACTTCTGTCTGTGCGCGGATTTATACTTGAAGCCCACCAGTGTTCCCCCCTCTTCTTTCTATCTAGTATGGGGGCTGCAAAGCCCTTCGTGTAGAAGGTGATGTGTGTAGAAATGAAGCAAAAGTTCCTGCACGAATCAATTCAGATTGAATTCCTAACAATACAAAAATAATATTAACAACCACTTTTTCCTAGGAATTAGTGAATGACAAAAAAAAGTTATATTATTTTTAATTATATCAAATTTTCATTTATATCACAAAAATTTTAACACAAATTATTTCTTTACCTAAAATATGTTTGTATTGCATAAGATTAAAAATAAATAATTATTTACAATTAAACTATTAAAACTATTAATTTATGATGATAATAATAAAAACGATGATAATAATAAATATAAAAATATTAGCGATAAAATAATTGTAAATAATCACCTATACATAGTATTAATTAACAACATTTATCAAACATAGATTCCTCAATAATAAAAAAAAAAAAAAAGGAAAATAATATTTGCAGTAGTCTTACAAATGAACACTGTTTTGAACTCGATTCTTAAATTAACTTGCATTAGAATTGAAGAATAGTTAAAAGTTATAATTATCTTAAAAAAAGATATTTATTAAATTTTAATTAATTAAATCTTAACTAAAATCAGATATAGGTCACTATTGATTTTTATGAATGAGTGAATAATTCTTTATAAGTGATGCTATGAAATAAAAGAAATTCTGCAGTAAAAGATTTATTTTGAACTGTCAAAATAATCTAGATAATTTTAATAAACAAAAATATTCTGAGAATAAAATTCTTTTTCTTTTCATGGAAAATTATTCTCAATTGTCCTTCTGTTATTTCAAATATTACTTTTTTTTTTCTTGTTTTTATGTGTTTATGTACATGATAAATTACTTTTTTTTCCTCGTCAGTTACTACACACAAGCAATATATTTTGGTGAAAAAAAATCCCATTTATTTTTAGCTGTTTAGCTCTTGTTAGAAGTTTTGTCCTGATAGCTAAAAAAAAAAAAAATGTAATATATTGCATGAAAATGGTCTGGAATTTATTACCCATGAACGAAGACTATTTTTTAAACAATATCGAGCTATATAAATTCCCGTCTGAGCATTATTTTCAACAGAATATAAATTAAAATTTGAAATAATATATTTTTGAAAAAATAGTTTTTTTATTTTAAATTATAATAAAAATAATCATTTATGATACATTGAAAAGTCTAAAATGTATTAAAAGTTTATAAAAATATTTGATAACTGAAAAATTAAAAATAAAAAAAAGTAATTCGGATTCTTATAAAAGAAATATGTTCCGATTTGTATTTAGTTATGACAGTGTGTTACATTTGGTGATAATATGCAATATAAATTAACATTATATAATATATACATTAATTTAATATACATTATTATATTAAAACTTAATACTTATAATAGGATTATATTATGCAAACATTATCCATATACAATTTACGGATAATATTTTTGGATGATATACAATTGTGAAATGAAATACAATACATAATAAAGTACAATGCAATATATTTTTGCTAACTTACATTTAATTTACATTTATTTAAAACAAATGATTAATATTTCTCATTTTTCTACAATATTTAATATAATTTTATTTACAATATTTTTATTTTATTTACATAATTTAAGTAGTTGTATGATCTATAAATTTAGAAAAATGTTGTTTTAAATGTGAATTATAATTAAAATATCCAATTTTCAAATTTAAAATTAAAGGGGATAATGATCTAAATGGTGAATGATGTGCTTATGACCTAAATGATGAATGATGTGCTTATGACCTAAATGATGAATGATGATGAAAATGAATGTGATTGATTATAATCTAAATATGATCTAAATTAATGACCTTTTTTATTCTTCCATATTTTCATTTTTTAAATTTTTAAATATTATTAACATATAATTTACGTATGTCAATTTTCTGATGAAAGTCTTTTACGCATTTTTGCATTCGTTATTTAAATTTCAATAAATTGCTACATATAATCAGACCTATTTTCATATGGGCCTTTTTTGTACGATATTTTTTGTACTGTATATTAAAAAAAAAAGTCAATTAAATGACTATTATTAATAAAAATTAATCGAAAACTGCAATTAAAAAATGGCATATGTCATGCAAAGCAAAGCAATGACATATGTCAATACAATAACATGGAAAGTAAAAAAATCTAACAGATCACACTTGATATTGTATATCCTCCCATTACCACGAATGTTGTTAGATGCGCGGCAATATTATATTGTGAAGTTTTGATTTACATATTTTCTATGGGACTTTTTTCATGCAGTCAATATTTACCGCATGCATTTTTTTAATATGTTACAAACACGATATTTTTTGTAGCCACTTATCAAGTTCCAAGATATTTTTTTATAAATGACTTCTTTTACGCGGTTCCTATCATCCGCACAAAAAAACAGGTTTTTACATTATATTTGATTATTAAACTCAATATTCATTAAGAAACTTTTCAAATTCATCTTCTTTATGTTTCAATTTCCATTGCACCATTATACGCTTTCTATCTTATTTGCTTTTTGTTATATTTTAACTTTGAATTATCTTAAAAACACAATACAATTTCAAAACCCTTTGTTACTTTGGATTTTTTTATCACCTTCACTCTAAATCCATTAACCGTTTACTTTGTAAAGCAATAAAATGCCTAAACTTTCCCAAGTTATATAACGAAAGCAAAATAGTCGGATAAAGATTTTCGCCGCGTAACCATCGAGAAAACTCAATTTAATTCCCAAGTTTTAAATTCCTTCGAAGAAAATCCCCTGCAGTGTAATAAGATGGAATGTTTCCGAGATTAACATCAAATGCCTGCGAGGGTTGAAACGCGCAAATCTAATAAAGGTAAGAGCAAGCAATTGCGACACTATCTTTACCTGGCGCTACCCGACAAGCCTTTTCCCCACACACTTTCGGCAGAATTTTTTTCTTGAAAGAACTTTGGCAACTTCGAGTTCAGTGAAATCTTGCTGGAATTCATGTATAAATTGTGTTTTCAGAGGAGTTTGGTGCTGGAAGGATTGTTGGGACAATGGATTTGAATTGTTTGACTTTTACTTAGTTTGGTTTCTAATGTTTCTTTTTTTCTTTTTTTTTTTTTTTTTTTTAATTTTTCGATTTAATGAGTACGGGAGTTGTTTCAAATAGAATTAATCCCTTGCATAAATTTGTTTGGACTGAAAAGAATTGATGCATTTATTTGAGATTTTTACTAATTGACTATCAAACAGCTTTCTACCATTGTTATAAATTATCTTACATTAAGATATTTTCATTCTTTGAATTTTGATGACATAAAAAATGTAAGGAAGGAAAATATATTTTATTTATGAATACCGCACACTTTCGATAGAATTTTTCTTGAAAGAAATTTAATATAGAAGATATTTTATTACAATTAAAATATCTTACCCTAATTTTCAAATTTAAACTAAAATGTAGTAATCTTTTTATTCTTCCATATGCTCAGTTTTTTTTCAAAAATTTCTTTGAAATAATATTAACATATTTACTTATTCCAATTGTTAATGAAAATTTTTAAGAAGTTAATAAATAAAATAAAATATAATTTTTAAAATATTCGTAAGAAATTTGTATTTTCATTTTCAGTTTCTAATAAAATTGCTACCTACCTACGATCAAACATATTTTTACGGGGCCTTTTTTGGCGATTTTTGTGTGTGCTGTATTAAAAAAATTACATCAAATGCCTATTAGGATTCAAAATTAATTCAAAAATGTAATTCAAAAGGAAACAACAGATGGTATCAACATACAAATTTAAAATCTAACAAATCCCACATCATATTATACCATCACATTACCACGAATGTTATTAGATGTGAGGTAATGCTATATTGTGAGGATTTGATTAACAAATTTCTATGTGGTTTTTTTCTTCATGCGGTCCCTATTTACCGAATGATTTTTTATGTGTTGCACACAATGTATTTTATAGTCACTTATAAAGTTTAAAGATATTTTTTATATGACTTCATTTATGCTGTTCCTATCTCCCGCACAAAAACTGGTTTGACTCTAATTAATTATTAAACTCAATATTCATTAAAAAAACTTTTCAAATTTTCATTTTATTTATTTTTTTATGTTTCAATTTCTATTCATTAAAGAAACTTTTCGAGTTCATCTTCTTTATATTTCATAAATCATCTTTATATCTTATTTGCTTTTTGTTACAATATCTTGCTTTGCATTCTCAAAACTTGAAATTACCTTAAAAACACAATACAATTTCGGAACCCTTTGTTACTTTAGGATTTTTCTAAATCCTTTCACTCTAATCCATTAGCCGTGGCTTTGTAAAGCAATAAAATTCCTAAACTTTCCAAGTTATATAACGAAAAGTAAAAAGAAAGTAAAAATAGTCGGATAAAGATGTTCGCCGCGTAACCATGGAGAAAACTAAATTTAATCCCAAGTTTTAAATTCCTTCCAAAAAATCCTACAGTGTAATAAGACGGAATGTTTCCGAGATTAACATCAAATGCCTGCGAGGGTTGAAACGCTCAAATCTAATAAAGGTAAGAGCAAGTAATTGCGACACTATCTTTACCTGGCGCTACCCACCAAACCTTTTCCCCACACACTTTCGACAGAATTTTTCTTGAAAGAACTTTGGCAACAGCGAGTTCAGTGAAATCTTACAGAAAATCGTGTATAAATTGTGGTGCCAGAGGAGTTTGATGCTGGAAGGATTGTTGAGACAATGGATTTTAATTGTTTTACTTTACTTAGTTGGTTTCTAATGCTACTTTTTTTTTTAATTTTCAATTTAATGAGTAAGGAGTTGTTTCAAATGGAATTAATCCCTTGCATCAATTTGTTTGGACAGAAAAGAATTTGCTGCATTTATTTGAGATTTTTACTAATTGACTATCAAACAAGCTTTCTATAATTGTTATAACTAATTATCTTAAATTAAGAGATTTTTATTCTTGGTATTTTGATGATTAACAGATATAGGGAGGGAAAATATATTTTAATTATGAATACTAGATTATGTAAATCATTTTATTTATAAATAATAGATTATGTGAATCTATTTTAATTATGAATATTAGATTACGTAAATATATTTTAATTATGAATACTAGATTGCATAAATCTATTTTATTTAAGAATACTAGATTATGTAAATCTACTTTTATTTTGAATAACCCATCGACAGATTGCATTTTATTTTGAGATAATAGATTACGTAAATCACGCTTTGTTTATGATATACTATATTTATGACATATTTTTACTTGAATAACCCATGGATTATGACATATTGATTTTGAGACAAATATGTATATCACGTCATAGGGATCTAAAATTATGACAAAATTACATATATTACAATTTTCAATTTATATCTTTCTCATTAATAGGAACTGCTAACATCATTTAAAATAAGAAACCAAATTGTAGCAAGTTTGTGAGAAGATTTTTTTTTTTTATATATTTACGGTTAAGAATTTTAAAATATTAAAAATATAAGAATTACATGAAGCGATGTAGTATTGAAAGGCCTGATAGCCGGTACCACAGATTTTGGTTTCAGTCCTGGCAATGACATGAATGGTTGTAGAGGTTCAGAATTCACTTTAAACCTAAGGGGACGGTCTAATATGGCTGGGGCCTGAAAGGCTGAGTGTATAGCATTCTCGCGCTCGGTGCCAATGGTTTCGGGTTCGAGTACCGGTGGGGCCATAGATGTTTGTAGTGGTTCTAAATCCACTTTAAGCCGTAGTTCCCGGTCTCATATGACTGTAAGAGCGTCGTAGAGCCCAGTCTGTCTTCTCAACTACATCATTCCCAAACTGTATAGACGCAAATCAGCTCTAGGCACAGGGATTTTATGTGGTATGGTGCAGTAGTGGTAGTGGTCTAACATGGCTGCAGAGCGTTGTACGTAGGGCTGACAACCCTACGTAAAGCCATAACAACTCATATTTAGAAATCTGCTAGTAAGCAGACGGCCTTGGCCAACCAAGAGACTGTTGCAACAATGAAGAAGATATAACATTGAAGTTGCTTTCATTGTTATACGCTTTGTACTCCACATAGAAACATTAATTGTATTTAATTTTTTGATCGCAGAATTCATATAAAAAATCTGCTGTGTTTCTGAAGCTTTAAATTTAGGGAGATTTATTTGTGACTTTTAGTATTGAATATATTTGTTGTTGAATTATTGATTATATATATATATATATATATAGAGAGAGAGAGAGAGAGAGATAGATAGATATATTATACATATGTATATGTATGTATATATATATATATATGTATATATATATATATGTATATATATATATATGTATATATATACTAGAAGACCCGGCCACGCGTTGCTGTGGCTTTTTCTTGTATTTCGTTCAATTATTAGATACTATAATTGGTATTGTTAAGGAAGTGATTGGTAAAGAATGATGAAAAGATCAAATTAAGTTTCAACGAATAGAAAACGTTTAATTTTTATTAATTTAATGAATGAGGTAGATAATGTTGATTTTTAAGACTGTTTTATAATTATTTTACGTAATATAATTTTTAATAATCATTACTTTCATTTAACTAAGAACTAAGCGATGAACACTATTTCTTGTTAGTCTGTCTTTCGTCGAAATAAATAAATTCGATGGTTTTCGAACACGTGAGCATGCAACATACAGCTGCCCATGGGAGAAACACGGATTCTGAGGTTAGATTTTTTGGTGGTCTTTTACTGAAAATGATAATTGAAAAATACAATACAATTAAAATAAAATCGGGATATAATAAGAAAAGACTTTAAAAAAATTCACAATAAAATACAAATGCAAACGATCGTTTAAGGTACACGAACACCTTCGAAGGAATTTTTTTGAAATTTTTATCTTTGTACACATTTTTGATTGAATGTATCTAAAAACTAATGATTTCACATAAAAATTTCATTATTATTTTTATATAGCTAAAATAAGGGTAAAAATGGCCAAAAATTGATACTGTTACAAAACCTGAAATCAAATCAATATTTTTTAAATTTCTAAGTTTGTATTTGTTTGTACTAACATTTTACAGTGAATAGACCTCTGGTAAATTTATATCTTTATTATTTATTATTTTGTGCTAGTTTAAATGCTGTCGACACAAAAATTCTTCCAAAATTTGCATGTAATTCCAAGTTTAACAATTGAAATAAAAAATATTTATGTAGCTGTAATCATTTCAGAGGTCTATTCCCTGTAAATATTTATGAAAAACATAAATACAAAGTTTTGTAGCATTTGGATCAAAATTACTTGTGTTATGGTGTTTCACATGAAAACAAAAAAGCATAAAAATTCATTCTGAGAAAAAGCTAAAAACAACTTTTAATTAGATATATTACTTTTAAAAATGTTGTAAATATATTAAAATGCCATTGAATTATCAAGTTCATAGTCTTATTTATTAAAAAATATAGTTTTGTTTTTCCTTAAAGCTGTAAATATTTTCTGAGCTTTGTTTTGAAAAAGTTAAAATTTGCTCGACAAACTTTTTTTTTACAACTTCCTGCTATTTGCAAAGGCTTTTAATATGAAATGACCTGAATTTAAAATATTTAGCCTTTTGCAAGTGTTTTGATTAAATATATTCAAAACCTTTGAATTTCACATAAAAATATCAACTTTAACTATTCTTTATACAATTTATTCTTTAAAATATGGATAAACATTGCAAAAATGTGATATTGTTGCAAAATTTTATAATTCAAAAATAAATAAAACATGAATAGTTTTTTCCTTTGCAAGTATTTTTATGCTGGGAATATCCTTATGTAGGTAATATACTGTTTTCAAATTTATATCTCAATTATTTATACATTTTTGTATGCTTAAAGTTTGTCGACACAAACTTTTTTTACAAATTTACAAAAATTCTTAGTTTAAAAACTAAAATAAAAATAATTTATGAATTTAGTTAATTTCCATGTTCTATTCCTTTCATACATTTAAAGAAAACTTTTACATGAAGTTTCAAAGCATTTAGAACAGAAATATTTTTATTGTGATGTTTTGAATGAATACAAAATGCATAAAAATTCAAATAAGAAATAATTAAAACCAACTTTTAAATATAAATAAAAACAAATGTACATACATAAAAATGTTATTGAGCTTTTAAATTCTCCTTTATTAATATAAACACTTATTTATTTGTTTTGTTTTCTTTAAATAACTTCCAATTTAAAAGTACCATTTATCAATTTTTCTTCAACAATATTCAAATCACTCAAATTTATAACTCAAATTCTTTGTTTTTCAAATAAAACAAAATTGTTAAAAAAAAAATGTCCTTGATTTTCAACTTGCAACTATTATAATACCTTTTATAAAATTTTAATGTTATCATTATATTAAATAATTGCAGAGTATACTTCATTTTCATACTTTTCAAAAATCCTTGAAAATTCATCATCTTTCTTTAAAATTATATTGTCTATATTATATTATCTTGTAGATCACATTTCATTTTAGAATTCTTAATCAAATACAACACATGTTGACAAACTTTAAGCATAGAAAAGTTCAATGTTTTGATTCACAACTTTTCATTCAATATATTTTATTCCAATTCAAATTCAAATTTAGAAGTGTTTTTTCTTCTTCACAAAAATGTTTTATTATTTTATGATGAGAGAAATCACAAAACAAATGGAAAAGTTAATGAGCTTTAAATTTTCGTTTATTAATATAAACACTTATTTATTTGTTTTGTTTTTTTTAAATAACTTCCAATTTAAAGTACCATTTATCAATTTTTCTTCGACAATATTTAAATCACTCAAATTTATAACTCAAATTCTTTGTTTTCAAATAACAAAAGTTTTTAAAATAAAATGTCCTTGATTTTCGACTTTGCAACTATTATAATACCTTTTATAAAATTTTAATGTTATCATTATATCAAATAATTGCAGAGTTTACTTCATTTTCACACTTTTCGAAAAATCCTTAAAATTTATCATATTTATTTAAAATTATATTGTCTATATTATATTATCTTGCAGATCACATTTCATTTTAGAATTCTTAATCAAATAAAACACATGTTGACAAACTTTTAAGCATAGAAAAGTTCAATGTTTTGATTCAGAACTTTTCATTCATATATTTTATTCCAATTCAAATTCAAACTTCGAAAATAAAAAAAAAATATTGATAATCAAATCAGGTAATACTTACATACATTTGATTTATTTCTCATAGAAATAATATAAATTTCATACAATATAATTTTCACAAAACTTAAAGTTGTACATAAAACAATAATATTCAGAACATGAGAATTTTACGGTTATGTAGTACAGGCATCGAGACACGGCGCCATTCTTTTATTGTGGTATATCTTTCGTCTGTGGTGGAAACAAACTTTTACTCCAACGATGAAATTAGTGTAAATAAGAATTCTGCAATTAATTATCGAAATAGCAATAGAATAGTCATTATATTGTTCGAAAAATGAAGCTACGAATTCCTGTAATTGCAGTATTGCAACCCTAAGAAATTGGCGAAAATTCAGGGTTGCAAGATTGGCGCCTTCCTCAATGGTAGATTTTAAACGATTGTTGCCACTACATTGGTTTGCCAAAGAAATTTTAAAAAATATTTAGGGGTGGGCCACCCTTATCACTTAGGGGTTTAAAAAATAGATTACGACCGATTCGCAGACCTACCAAATATGCACAAAAATTTTCATAAGAATCGGTCGAGCCGTTTCGGAGGAGTTTGGCAACAAACACTGTGACACGAGAATTTTATATATTAGATATATGTATATATATGTATATATGTATATATATATATATGTATATGTATATATATATATATATATACTTCTTATATATATAATATCATGTCTTTTTATTCTGTATATAAACATAGCATAGAAAAAAAAAAAGACATTATACATGATGCTATATTTAAGTGAATATTTTGTCAATAATTTATTATAAAATCAGTATTGACAAAATATTTATTCATAAAGATGCATCTTTGATAGACTAGTCCGTAGTTTTAAGTCCATCAAAGAGGCAAATAGTTTTCGAAGTATATCGTTTATACATCTTGAATGAATGCTGCTTGTTACTCCAAACAGTTATTTAGAATATCCAATTACTTTCACAAGTTTAAAAAAATAAAAAATAAAACCCCCGAAGCATTGAAGTAAAACAAAAAACATGATACATTTCACAGGAAGAAATTGCTCCGCTAATTAAAGAATAAAGATTTAACCAAGCTTTTACATAAAAAAGTAACATTTTCAATTAGAGTTGGTATGCTTGAACAGTTTAACAGAAACCAGGGCTCAAGATTAAAAGTATTCAAATAAAACACTTAACTTTTATCAAATAAAACCCGCTATCTTCATCTAGGCTAATAAAAGTGCGGAAAAAGAAAATCAAAAGTTAAAAAAAAAAAAAAGAATTTTTTTTTCTTTTAAGACAGTGTAAATTTCTTGCATTTTTTTGTTAGAATGATTTAATTAGTAACAAGGTTTGTAGACACAACTAGAATTCTGAAATAAAAAGATCTCGAAAAAAAAAAAATACAATGATCTTTTCCTTAAAACTTACTGTACTTAGAATGAACAGTTACAGTTAATGAAAAACGAAATTCAATTAAAATTCCGTATGATTAAATTTAGACAAATATTGCTGACAACATGTAAATTACATTTTCTCAATAAAATGAATACAACTATTCTTTTCATTTAACAAATCCTCGCTACATTTTCTTTTAAAAAACAAATTGTTTTTGTGGTTTGAAAACATTGTATCAATACCTTTATTTCGGTTACTTAAACGTTTTTGTGGATTTAAATGGGAAACTTTTATTTTCATTGTTAAAAAATACATGCAATTAATTTAAAAGAATTTCAGTTTATTGTTGCAAATGTAATGGATAAAATGCATAGCTTTTAATTGAGTGTTATTACTTTTAAAATAAAAAAAAATGTTGTGTTTGTTTTTATAAGTTATTTAATAGAATAATGAAATCAAGAATGACTTTTTCAAAAATGATCGGAAATTGACGATATAAAAAAAAAAATACTTATTGCCACGAAACAAAAATTGTTTATGTATTTAAAATTATATAGCAAAAAATGATTTAACGCAACAAATTTAAATTCGTTCTTATTGAGCAATGAGTTAATTAAAATTAAATTTTAAGTAAAAATAAAGATCTAGATATTGACAAACCATAATTGATAAACTTTTAAAAATAGTTAATACTTGTTTTTATTTAAATATGAGTCTCTTCGTGTTTAGAGGTTACGGAAGTATTCGAGATTTACAGAATACCAAGGTAAAGTATGTAAGAAGACTTACATAAGTAAACAAAACCAGTTAGAAATAACGTTTAAATGTCACAAATCATATAAAAGGCGTTTAAAATAAAACTAATAATTTAAATTATTATGTAAACAATAAAATTTTGTATCATTTATATGATAGGTACATCATCATAATTTATAATAAAATCGTTGCAAGTCTACAAAGTGAAAAGAAGGTGGATATATGTAGACTGTAGCTTTCAAAACGCATATGACGAACTCATCCCTGCTGAAGCCCTACTTTTATAAAAGTGGGATTGTGGTGTCTAGTGGTTGATTGGTAAATAAATGAAGAAACAGGATGTTTAAGACCAACAGCCATTTAATTCAAATATAATATTATCTACAGCGGTATTTACAATGGCTATTAATTCATTCAGTCTCGCTTCCTCTCTCTCTCTCTCGTCGGTCAGTTTTACTTCTCCCTCTCCCTAGGGTCAAGGTCCAAAGTTCATTGCTCCCCATGTGGTGGAAGTTCTGTATCATCGACATGTATCCGTAATGTAGTTAGCAGACAAACAAATCCTACATATATATTTGTCAAATATGATCAGTTTCACTGTTCATTTCTTTTCAAAACCAGAACATTTTCTCAAGAAGATTTTCTGTATATCATTGAAGTTTGATCACTGACAAAATAGCATATATGAAATGAATACGAATGTATATATGTAATGCATACAGATATATGATGAATACTTAAAAAGTAGCATCTATGTGGAAATACATACAGCTACACGTATGTATTTCTACACTGTTTAAGATTCAACTTTTCCATGACCAATCCAGGTATTGAGCAATAGTGCAATTGCAAAAAAATAAATTTTCTTTACTCTTGTCCAATGGAAAAGTTTGGGGAGAATTTCTTACTGTGAGAATCATTTCTAGATGCTACATATTCATTATTAATGGCCTTCAATAAATTGTTTGATTGCGATTTTCTAGTAACCATTTGTTAAAAAAAATTTTTTTTTTTTTTTGCTTATTCAAACTGGGAAGAAGTTATATTTGGTATTTAGTTTTCTAAAAATACAATTATTAGAAGGTCTGAAATAATCTTTTTTTACTTTAAATATTTTTAGTGGATACTTACATCTCTCTCTCTCTATAGTATATATGTTATTATAAATATTATACGATTTATCTATAATAATAAGGTTAGGTAAGAATTTGCACTTCGTATTCGAATTCGTTGAATGTTGATTTTCATTTTCAAAGATAATGCTTAATGACAAAAGATTAATGCCTACCACATTACATAGTCATTACTCAAAACACTAACGAGCTCTGTATACACTAACGCACCTCACTAGCGAGGATAATATTGTATATATTAGCTTGCCTGCTTTGCCGCTTGTTATATATGGGGTTATATAAAAATTACGAATTTTTAATTTTGATTGGCACGCAACTGTTTTGGTTTCCGATATTTTGATGGATCACTAGAAATGCAGGTGTATAGCAAATTCAGGGTTATTTTAACCTAATATGCTGAAATTGCATTTATTCAGCCCAATTTGGGATTGACAAAAATTCACTTAAAATTAGATTCAATTTGCGATTGAAACTAAAAAGCGTTTGTATCTTTTTTTCCTTTGCAGCTGGCAAACACTTAGAGAGTTCTAAGGCAAGCGCTGCAGTGACGTTACTCATTTAGCACTACCCAGGAAGTGCGTGTAGCTTGAAGATAAGCTATGAACGCGGAGTAACACGACCACGGCAACGGTCTACGACCCTATTAGATCGGGACCTACGGTTTAAAGTGGATTCCGAACCATTACAAACTTCCTTTTTCCCGCCGAGACTCGAACCCGAAACCTGTAGTATCGAGCCCAGAGCGCTAGCCACTCAGTCATTCAGACCCCGCGTATCTTCTACTCTAGGTTTTCTAGAACAAAAGAAGGATTTTCTACTCTAAAGATTTATCAATCTGAACCTAGCGCTCTGGGGCTCTATATCACAGGTTTCGGGTTCGAGTCCCGGCGGTGCCATGGATGTTTTTAGTGGTTCGGAATCCCTTTAAACTAGATCACAGTCTAACATGATTGTAGAGCATTGCGATATGGTTACTCCGTGTTCGTAGCTTATCTTCAAGCTACATCACCTCGTGGCTAGTCCTAAGTGAGTAACGTCGGCGCAGCGCTTGCCTGTAGGCATCAATGACAACTAAGTTTTTCCAGCAGTATTAGAAAAAAAAAAAAGATTTATCAATCTTAACCTCAGGTGGTTTCGAATTAAACTCTCTTAGTTGCAAATCTAATCGTACCGTCTAGTTGTACGCTGCAGTAAAATTTTTAAAATAAAAATTTATATTCCAAGTCAAGTGTGATTTATTCTTAAAAATATTACACGGTTTCAGAAAAATTAACGAAACATATTAATTTCATTAGTCTTAGCGTCATTTTAATAGCTAATTTCATCTCTGGTTATCTCTTTTCCGTAATTTATTTTCCGCTGAAAGTAACTCTTTTAATATCTACATAATTCATATAGACATTAAAAACGATAAAGTTGATACAAAGTAAAAATAAATTAAATTTTAAAAGAAAGTTTCTATTCTAGTGCTGTTCTTCATTTTTTGAAGCTCGTATCATTTTTTATCTAAAAATATGCATTACATTTTAAGTTTAAAATTTAAAATAAAAATCATATCAAAATATGGGGCTTTCCAGAAAAGTTTACTGAAAATAATGCTCTTAAAATGTGCTAATTAATTCTTCAAGAAAACTTTTCATTCATTGTTACAGATAAAAATTTTGAAAAAAAAAATGGAAAGAACTTTATTCATTTGAAATTTCTCATGCAAAAAATTTCAGGAAAAGTTTTTTGTTCTTCGATACTCTTGAGGAATTAATTATTTTCTTTGCGTCGATATTATACAAGAATATTAAAATTCATGTTGTATATTATAAAAAGAAAATTTTTTTGTCTTGTCTGAGTATTCTTAATACATTTTAACAGTTTCTTAAAATTATAATAAATTCTCTACAGTGTTTTAAATTACAGTAGAAACAAGTATGCTAAAAGTAAATATTCATGTGTTTCGGCTTTGAATCGGCATAAACTTTTAAATATTTTCTAATTTCTTTTCATTATATAGAAAACTTATGTAGATTACCAAAATGTTCTATGTATATATATATATACACACCGCTGAAGAATAATGAGATATTTTGAGTTCGGTAGGAAATAACCATATAATTGGCAACTTTTTTTAACAAAAATGAAATAGAAGAGGTTAAACAGAAAATTATAATATTACAAAGATCGAAATATGCAAATTTTGTTTTGTGACGTCGAAAACTCTGCGTTTTTATGTTGTTCTCATGCAGATACCAATACAGAGAACAGTTAATATTTATGCTGTACGCAAAGGCTGCACCGCTGTTACTCATTTAGCACTAGCCAGGGGGCAGGTGTAGCTTGAAGATAGGCTACGGACGCAGAAGTAACACTACCCCCACAACTCTCTACTGTCATATTAGACCGGTTTAAAGTGGATTCGAACCACTACAAACATCTGTTGCACAGCCGGGAATCGAACCCGAAATGTATGGTACCGAGCGCCAGAGCGCTAACCACTCAGCCATCATGCCTAATATGCGTTTTATATAAGGAATTAAAAGCGACCTGCAACGTTTCTTCTGTAGGAGGAGATAAAAACAATTGACTTTGAGTTGAATGTTTTGTAAAAGCGGCTACAATCTAAGCAAATGACTTTTGACTCAGCAAGAGGCTGAATCTCTAACCTGGAATGTCATCTGTCGTTCAGAATCGTGTCAAAAGCAATCCGTTGCAGCGGAAATGTTTTGAGTTTCTCAAAGTGTCAATTCCATATTATGGAATCTGTTGTTGAAAATTGGAGATGTTCGTTGAAAGACTGGGTCAGGGGTCACACGCGTGCAACAACACAAAATAAGGACAGGTATTTAACACTAATGGCCAGAAGAAACTGCACTATAAACGTCACTTTCTTGAGCAGTTCCTTCAGAGAATACTTATACCAGAGTTTAACTTAAACTGTTCGAGACCGATTCCACCATGTGTGTTTGTATGCTCAGACTTATGATTTATGTCTCGTTGACACAGGATCATCGTGCTTCCAGCAAGAGAGAGCACTGAAGCATCTCAGACGGGACCGAGATGTGTGGAATAACACGCTCTTCACGGACGAGTCCCTCTTCAGTATATAATCTGACAATAGGCGGATTCTCAAACTGGAAGTTCTGACACATGATTCTCCTGCATTTGGGCATGAGAAGCGGAGTGAGGTCTCGACCTATATTTCCATCAATAACCGCACCGACTTGAACAATACCAATAATGGAGCACTATCCGCTCAGCTATATAGGGATGTGTTCCTCAACCGCCATGTGGTCTTCTACGCTGGGGATGAATTCGCAATCGGGATGAATTATTCCTATGGTTGATAAGTTAGGCCACATCGTGATCGGTAAGTGGACAGTTTCTTTTCGACGAAGGAATCCTTCGAATGGAATGGCCACCAATTTCCCCAGATATGAATCAATAGACCATGTCTTGGACATTATAGGGAAAGGGATGCTAGTCGTTTGTCATTCCCAAAAGCAATTCAATTTTGAAAGATGTTTTCTACAGCAGTGAGGGGAGAATACCCCAGTCCCTCATTGATTATATTCTTCAGTAGTGCGCGTCATTGCTTTCAAGCATACCTCTTATTGAAACTCATTTGTATCAGGGAAATCAGATTTTTTTGTTTGCTTGTATAATATTCACGAATAATATTTTTTGTTTACCGAAAAATATAGTCAATGAAATTTAATTGTTTCTTGTTTGTTGCTTCTTCTTTTCTCACATCTGACAAACAGCTATACATCATGTATCAGTCACCAAGACATTTCCTCATCTTCACTTTATACCTAAAAATTAATAATATATAATTGTTTTGAGTAGTGTATATAATATTCATGTCTTATATAAAATTATGATTCTATTTAATTATAGACCTAGCTAAAATATTGTATTTTAAAATAATTATTACACATACGATATGATTTTTATTTTATTTACACACGGTTTAAAAACTTTTAGGAAGCTTAGGGTACACCAATATAACTCGAAATCATGCAATATTACTAAGTCAGAAATGCAATTATGACACTGTAGATGGCGTTGTACGCTTGTGGGACGTTCAGCGTTCACATGTTGACGCAGTAGTGTAAGGATGGGTGTGATTATACGGACTTGAAGTTAAGCAATATGCATTTGTCATATGGGGTTTCCCATATTATGGATATATTCAGCTAGTCGTTTGTACATTTCCGTCCGCATGGGAATGCGTAATTCGCAAGAGTCCTTCGCGAAAGCTCTCAGATAGATTCTTTTCTGTATGGACGGAAAACGCAAAGCATGTTTTGAACGTATGGCAGCTATCGAGAGGGAAAAAAATCTCCATTCCACGAAAGTAATTCATGTAGCTGCTGTAAACAAATTGGCCTACAGTGGATCTGGTGGAGTGATTCTGTGGATTCAACTGTTCGATTGCTTGACATAGAATATCTTGGTTACAACGTTAAGGTTACATTAAGACACTGATGTTTTATATCCCCTCTGATAACGCTGAGGAATTGGCTACCTAGGAAATCCCAGACATGCCCGAATCAGAATATTTGGAATTCTGGTTTCCAGATATATATTGAAGCGTGAGCAACAAGCCTTGGTTTACAATTATAACCTATTTGACATAATATAATTTTAACCCCTTTCGCATTTGTTATTATTGACTGACTCTTAGGTTGTATTACATCGTGATACATTATAAAATTCTTTAATAAATATCATATTAAAAAGTAAGTGATATCTATTCCTTACTGGTATTTCTGTGTAAACTACATTGTCAGGAAAACATTTCCATCTCTGTTTTTACATGATTCAGAGTAGTCTGTGTGTAGCTCCCCATTGCTAGATGTTGCAAACCTGGTACATAGGCGCCTTATATATAGTGTGGAGACTCGTGTCTTATTTTTATTTTGTTATGATGATGAAATTTTATACATAAAAAAAAAAAACTAATTGTGAATCTACATACTTTGAATGACATGTTCACAAAATTTTCCCTTCGTGTTTAAAATACGTTTTTTTCTGTTTTATTAAGGCAAATAGCAAAATTTAATACCAGTTGTAAAACTGATTCCTGCCAAACTTAATAATGTGCATTACTATATATTCTGCAACTTATTTTAGTTAAAATACTATAACAAAAATACGATTTGTTTTTATTTCGAAAATTTTTGTGAACAAAAAAACTTATTTTCAATTCACTTATAGATTCCAAATTTAAAATATAAATTAGAGGTTATAAGCACTCAGTAAGGAGAATTACAGTTGTTTACCAAAATTCTAAACACCACAGAGGAAACAAATCAATAGATTGATCAAGTACTGCCTGGATATCCCACACAATAATGAACATTGTTGTTAAACCACACCATTTATCAAAATGCCTCTATTATTTATTTACTGTGTTTTGAAACGTAAGTTAATGGAAATCTTTAGATGTTTATAATTTGCTGATAATGTGGGATGCTAATAAATTAAAGTGGAATTTTAATAAAAAATTTATATATAAAAAGAATCAAGTAGAGTAAAATTAAATGGCCATCCTTGAAAATGCCAACAGAATTCGTCCATTAATTGTAATGGGTTCAGTTAAAGACGAATATTATGTGGGATATCCTTTTTAAACCGTTTTCCCCCTAACAAGAATAACCTTTTAAATAAAGATGTCTGAATAATCTTCCTTTACTTCGATAAATGGTTTTATCATTTGTAAATGTAAATGCAAATCATAAAACACTGTAATGTTAATTTTGTAAGTAAATTTCGGAAACGAAAATATAGTTATAGAAATAATCAAAAGAGAAATAATTTATTTATAGTTTGATGGTAAAATTGAACGAAAATTGACCAAAATAATTATTAAATGACCATGAGTTTATAAAATACCACTTATTCAATTCCTTCTATTAGCTCACACTCTCCCTATATATATCTTGTTCAACTTTTCAATCGTAAATAAAATACTTTTTATTCATCCACTCGAATTCAAATACATTTTTTTGAACTTGTAGTGGATGACATGATGTTATACAGTTTTTCAAATATTAATTCATTAATTTAATTTAATTAATTAATTATAGTTTTTAGATTTAAGTTACATGTATCTACCAATAGATGGCGCCAGATCTAAGAGGAAAATTTCAACTTAAAAGTAGGAATTGACTTTAACTTTTTTATATTACTTGTTTTTAGATGAGTAATGTCTTGTTTTTAGATGATTTAAAATGAGTAATTTGATTTTCTTAAATATTGGGATTATAATATATAAATAAATTTGTTTAAAAAGTACATTATTATTTACATATTTATCAATTTTGGCGTAAAAACTTCCATTGGTAGTCATTTAGTTAAAGTTTTCTTGTTTTCTTCTTAGCGACAAAAAAAAAAAAAAAGAAATAATTATCTTTGAAAATCATCATCACTATAATGATTTTCAAATCTTTTGTTTGTGTGAATGTGGTAGGTAAGCTATTTTGGGGTGTCTTGTGTAACTGATGAATCTGTTATAACTCTAGTGTATTAATAGCCAAGGATTGGTATTAAAAAGTAGATTTTATCAAAATTCATAATATGTTGTGAAATTTAAATTTAGTTTGTAAGATTTTATTCTAAATAATAAGTTCTTATTCAAATAATAGAGTTTCAAATAATAAGTTGTTATTTTTAATTATAAGTTGTTATGTTATAATTCTAATCGAATTAAAAAATTATTATATAATTTTGCATTAGTATATTGATGTATATTATACGAATACATATGCAGTGTATTAACCTGTGCAAAATGTATTTCTTAATTATTTTACTATTCTTGTAAAAAGAAATATGAATGAAAATAACCTGAATAGCTAACAAAGTATTTCTTGCTTTTCCTGATATTTTTTCTCTCCACTTAATCTCTCTGTCATTACATCAACGCAGACATTTTTAAAGGTCTTTCGAAGCTAGTTGCGTGACGTAGAAACATTCGCTTTTTGTTCGGTGCGCAAGAGAAAGAAAATAAAACTTCTGCAGCTGACGTAAATATTTGAACAAATATTTTTGTTTTTGTTATTTGACTTTACACAAAGACGTATTCACCTATCTTCCAAGACGATGACGACGCGAAGGAATTTTTGATTTTCTTCGTACGTACTTTAAGGATAAAAATAGTGCGCCACTGGGAAGTGTTTGTTACAAGAAGTTCTGGACTTGATGAAAGGTTTACTGGTTATTGATACATATTGATAAAAAAATATGTGTGCAAGAAAGAATGGAAATGTGTGTGTATAAAGGAGTAAACCTTTTTTAATAAAAATGGTGATATGTTTATGAACTTTAAATAAAACATAAATAAATGCTGGATAAAGTCTTTATGATTTTTAATAAGGAAAATAATAAAGCATTTATTGATAAAAAATGTTTGACTTAATATTTGACTATAGCTAAATTTAAGGATAAAATATACATAAAATAAACACATGGAATAAATTTATAAATATTCAAAGGATATCTTATGTGTATCAGTAACTTTTGATTGGTTTTGTTCACCTATTCTTCATTTACAACTCGTTTATGATCCAACTTTTTTAAAGAAGATCTTCAACATATCTTTGTAAAGAAAACCAATCAAACTGATGCACCAAAGTAATGTCTTTCAAACATTGAAGTTGTTAACCAGAAAAATAAATGTCTGTTTTTAATATTTATTGCAAATAACCTACATTAAACATAATTATTTAGCAATATCGAATCACAGGTTTTTGAAATTCAAACTTATGAAAATAAT